>APFE031492549.1:0-20286 GCA_000404065.3 Pinus taeda | reverse complement strand
TTAAAACCCTCAAAGAGGGAAACAGTCCACGGCCTGCGCCAACGTGGCTACTACAGGAAATTTATTAATAAAAGAACGAAAATTTACATAAGCTTCTCTCATGCACGGTGAACCTACAAATGAGCCTCCATGCGCTTTAAATAGAATTCATGGACCAATCGGGTGTCAAGCCACGGATCAAGTGTCGGTAATACCGAGGAGAGAATGAACCGTCAGATCACTACATATCGTGACCGTCGGATTTTAAGTTACAAAATGTACAACGGTAAAGAAACACACTTTACCTAACTCTATACCTAACTCTATACTAGACCAAGTTGAACTTAACTATTTCCTATGTGTCGGAATATCCTAACATCCACTGCTTAATCGAGGCTGATTCTGACTCATTTTCTTTTGCAAACACTTCAAGGAAGGCTTTGTTGTACCACTTTTCAGGCTTAGGTAAGTGATACATTTTCCTTATATCATCTGGTTGAAATGAGCCGAATACCCTCCTGTCATTTGTGCAAAAGGTTCTGTTTGTAACTGGAATCTTTTCCACCACCCATCTCACGAAATCAGTATATGGGAGGACTTTAGCTCACGCGGCTATTCTATGAAGAAAGGAGCATGCCAAATCTCTAAAAGTTCCTTCAGACTTATCAGTTGAATCAGTCGTGGCCTCTTCTAATAGTTCTTCGGGCTCTTCAACTTCATTTAGATTATAGATACTTTCCCAGCTAGTGTTTCCTAGTTCGAGACATGTTGTGTTTGATATTAGTCCCTTTTTGCTTGGTCCAGGATCTTTGGCTCTATGAGCTACTGACACAGGAGCTGCTACTATGGATTCCTTTGATTTCTTTCCCATTTTGCTTCAAATTTCTGTTTTCAGCAAAATTCTGCACAAGTGATTGAAAAACCGTGATACAGAGAAATGCTGCAACATACCAATATGATAATGAAAAAGAGTTACGTTGATTATCAGGTGGTAATAGAGTATAGTTAAAGGTTGTTGCGGATGAAATCTAAAGAAAAGATCTACCCTTAACTGCTTCATTGAATATCCGTTTAACCTGTCAATCATGGTAAAGAAGGTTTTAAATGCCCATCATGTCACTTATATGCCAAATTATTAATTGAAGTGTGCCTTAGATTTGTTTGATGGATTATCAGTGATAAATCGCAAATCGGTGATTGGGAGCGTCAAGGGAAAGGTTTTAACACTTGCTTTGAATATCTTCGATCTCTGAAAGGTGATACAATGCATGCAAACCAATTTAAATATATCTTCGAGATGCGCGCCTAATAAATATATCGCATCGGAGGATTTGAGCTTGCCTTCATTTATGTATTGGCTTCTTGTTGTCATCACCGATTTTCCTATTATGATGTGTTTTATCGCATCGGAGGATTTTAAGGGGCTTCATTATATTGTGCTTGTCATTTGGCTTCTCTGGTCTCTGATTGCGATTTCCTATTTGGATCGGAGAGAATGGATGTGGCTTTGCATATGTTTCCTTTGTTATTGTGATATGCGATCTTCCGATCGCTTTATCGCAATAATGAAGAGTTTTATAATATTTTAAAGTAACACTTTTATTTCCATTCAAAAGGCTTTTAAAATGATTCATTTACCTTAAGCCTTTTTAATAAGGGTTTTTTCTTGAGATGGGTTTATACCGATTTTATTTATGGACACACAAATCTTATCTAAGTTGAATTAAAGGGACCCATTTCTTATTTAAATTTTATGTAAATATTTTTAAAGAAATGGGGGGTTGTTATTTAGCACAATAGGGTGTCTCATCAGATTGATCAAGGTGGCCCATCCTTTGGCAACTATCACATGCCTAGATAGATTTCTTAGCATCCTTAAAAATTGTGGCCCAATAGTAGTTGTTCGCTTAGTGGAGCTTGACCCAAGTTCGGAAGTGATTTAGCCAAGCAAAACCTAGTACTACTAGCCCTTTCGGCAACATTTCATGGAGCGTGGACTGAGGTCTCACCCGTAGTAGTATGGGAGGGTGCTAGAACTAGTTTTCTACAAACTGGGGATGTCTGATATGTGGTGATTGATACACGGTCTAACCTTCGCACTTACTGTGCTATGTGCACCTGCGGGTACCCTGCGCCCTGTGATATGGTCTTCGCGCAATTCTAGCTGCAGCGTGACCCGTGTTATTTAGCCAAGTATTCCTTAATTAGTCTTTGTTAGCTGATTACTTAGATTAAAATCACATATAAGCATTCATATGATTATTCATCACGTCTGCACAATAAATAAATAGAGTAACAGTAATGTATAACATTAAAATAAGGATTCACGAATAGATGCACAGAATTAATTTCTCTTTATTAACTTTCAATTCCAAGTACAAACCCGACACTGCCTTGTGCACTCAGCTATAGGGGTCTACACACTCAACTGCGGACTCTACTAGTCCTTTGCACACTCAACTGCAAAGCTTCTTCCTACCACTACAACCCTATACACTTCAAATTCCACCCTAGGCTCTAACCATGCCTTCGCTATTCTATCTATTCCCTTCTCCCCTTTTACACTTAGAGCCTCACTCTATTTATGCAATCCCATGGTCCACAGACCATGTGTAGGCCAACACAACTTTACATTAAATTATAATACAATGCTTAGGGCAGACAACCTTATGACTTGATTGTACACTTCGCGCTCCGCGCCCATGCTTCTTGGAGTCTTACAATACAATTGACAAAAACTTAGGCTTTGAGCCCCAAAACATGTTGTGGGAGATCCCATGCCCAACAAGACCCCAACACAATCATCTCGACTTTTCTTGAGTCACTCTGCTGGTGCGGCGATCTTGGCACGAAGACCCTCCAACTATGCCTGTGTTGCACGAAGGTCCAGAGCACACTCTTCTTCCATCTACTAAATCTGCTCCATTCCTGCTTCTGAATCATCTGTGTCTGACTCATGTCTCTTCTTTGGTACCAGCTTTTGGTGCTTATGTTTATAGTACCACACCCTTGTCCAGCTCCTCGGATCATGAAGACTGTGCTTTAGTTGGCTAATCAGATGGTTGCACCACCTGTGCGAGACTACAATTCACCTTCCAGCCTAGCCCATGGGCACTTCTCAATTATCCTTACAACAGTCAGTGCTGCACGTTCTTCCTTTTGTGGTGCGCTCCTCTAGTTACTTTCTTTATAAGGTGTGGTCGTAGCCATGGTAGTAGAGTCACAAATCTTCGGTGACAATCTTCTAATGCAAGAGTCTGGCTATCTGTATCTTGTCTAGTCACGCTGAGTCCATCGACACAACATGCTTGTGCGATTTTGTTTTCCAGGTTTTTGATCTCTACATCCATTAACATGATTTTCTTCCTCAGTCATAACCGATCTTCTTTGAGTTTGTGAAGCTTAAGGTTCCCTCGCGGAATGGCTTCCTGTAACTGCATAATTCCTTCGTCCGGGTCCTTGCGTACTGTCCCAACTGTGAGAGCTATTGCATGAGGATTCCTTTCCTCATAAATTATGGTCTCAACTCTTCTCTTCAGCTTCAGAACCATCTCCGCACTCAAGTTTTTGTACATGGCCCTATAGGCCCTTCAAACTGCTAGTACGCGCAGGTCCCAATCAATTTGTCTCACCTAGTAAACCCTGTTCACGACTTGGCATACCTTCTTGAATGCTTCTATGTGGAACGTTTGTGGTGTACGTCACCTCGCCTGTTGTTGTGTCTTGTTCCAATTTTCGATCCTAAATTTAGGGTGTGCTTGCGTGGACTGCACAGCACATGTTTGTACCCATCATGACACGTGGGTGAGCAAATTGCTCAGTCCTTGTTGACCGATTCTAGTTTGAAGTTGGGGGCTTCCAAACCCTAGGTGCATCATCCTTTTACATCTGTGCCAGTCCTCAAAATTTCCTTGATGTGTACCCCACCATTGTGCGGGTGTTGCACGCAATGCCCATTTCAAAGCATCGAACTACTACTATTCTGGTACTGCACTTTCAAATTTGCTCAGGAATTCATCCACCATGGTCAATCCATCATATGTAAGCAGCTCTCCTGCCTCTGTTGTCATGCAACACAGTGATCTAACCATCATGTTGCAATTCAGCGTTGTCTCTTCATGCAACTGATTCTTCCATCGCTCTACTTCTTCGTCTGAATCCGAAGTGAAGGAGCTTTCGGACTCCCATGAGATCCTCCCATCTGCAGTCGAATTCACCCAATACTAGTCTCACGCGGTTATCTTGTAAATACAATCAATATCATCGTCGCCATCATCGTCATGCACTGGTTCAGTGTAGCGCACTCCTTTAGCTAGGTCTAGTGGGACTACTACGCGTAGTGACATTTTCTCGAAGATCATTTTGCGCTTCTTCAAGTTGATGACTATGTTCATATCGGTGGCTCAGGCTATTCCTAACAATGTGGAATAGGGATTGCTATCATCAAAAATTTCTATTACTTCAAAATCCGCCTGCGCACTCGTGCCTTCAATATCAATTGTTACCCCTTGCAACCTTCCCATGGGAAAAATCTTCTATTGGTTCGCCATTCATAATTTAATAGGGGACCACTGTAATGCTGGCCTGCCCATGCGTTCCCATGTTTGCTTTGGTAATACATTTGAATTCAAACCCGGATCTAGGATTACCTAGTCCATTTCATATTCCCCAATTTGTGTAGTCAACCTCATTTCCCTTCTAGTGTGCAATGCATGCTTCCCCAATTTTCTAACTATGCGTGGTTCTCCTGACTCCACACACCTGGTGATCAGCTCTTGTATTCCTTTAACTGCCTTATTGTCATGCAGCAGTTTCATGCATGTCTCCAGAAAAGTATTGAGCATTGAAGGATCCATTCCTGGCTCTGGTTGATCCTTACTACCTAAAGTGGAGACCTCCGCAAAGCTCTTCTTAGCTTCCATGAATGTCTCCTTTGCACATTCTAAGTCAAACTTGGGTTCCTTCACAAGAGCCTTGCGAACCCATGTACTTTCCTCTCGTTTTTTCCCCGTATCTTCTCCCATGGTCGTACTGCTTCTGAGCATCATGTTTACATTCAGGTCTTCTTTGCATGGGTTAGACCTCATCATTTATATATTTTGAGTCGGGGGAGGCTAGAATACCCATTTTTTGTGCATCTTTGTGATCAACGTATGATAGTCTATTGTTTCATGATCAAACTAAGCACAATACAAACAAGATATCCTCATTGGGTTGGTACAATCATGAGCATAGTGCCCTGGTCCTCTGCAATTGTAACAAATTAATTGTTTGCGGCCCCTTCCTGGTCCCATTCCACCTCATCCTCGATCTCACCCCTGAAATCCAGTGCATGCCATCTCTGCATCTGGGTCGAGGGCTCGCATTTTGGTCTTCATCCTATAGGTTGGGTCCACTCCATCATTAGCTCATAACTGTGGCAAGTGCACTCGTCGTGGCTTACCGACCTACAGAAATTACAAAACAGTTGTTGGGGTGTCTGTGTATACTTCTATAGCAAATGAAAATTGTCCATCATGTGTTTCCCTCCTATCTAACAGATCGTGCACCATAAAGCAGGAGCCGCACTCGGCCCTGCTTGTGCCTCCGGCCTCAGCAGCATTAGCCCTCCTCCTACCAAGTAGTTCGCAAACACTGGATAGTGATCCTTGTCATGGCCCTGACCTTTACATTTTATGCACCATACTTCCTCACACACCTCTGGTTCCCTATTTGGCTTCAATCTTTGCATTTCCAAACACAAATTCTGTAGTTGCACGTGGATTTGTTGAACTCGCAACCCAATATCTTGTATCGGGGTCTCATGTAATCTCATCGCCATTTCCAATGCTTCGGCCTAGGTAGAAAGTTTTTGTTGTGACAGTGTTGTCCTCAAGTGCGGTGCCAGATATGCTACAAACCATGCGCGATGTTGTGCATATGTCAATGTCATATTGGCTTTGCAGATCATACTCTTCAGCCATTGATCCAGATCCTAGGGAGTCTCACTCGGGAGCATCGCGATCTCTTTAAACCTGATGATTGATTATGTTTCTGACTTTGGTATACCAAATTCCCTGTTCACCGCATTCTAGATCTCTGCTATCCCTACGTTTGGGTGGTTGTTAGAGTGCTTGATATACCATGTCAATGCACGATCCTGCAATGTGCTCACCAATGTAGCCTTCTTAATATTGTCATCTGTGACACCTTGTGTTTCACATACTGCTCTTACCACGAACTAGAATTGATCCAAATCCTCATTCCTTACTCCTCTAAACATTGGTAGTTTGATCGCGCTCGCCATACTGAACTGTGGAGGTTGTGGAGGTGAAGTGAGTGGAGATGGAGGTGAGGGAGGTGAAGCGAGTGGCGGTGTGGGTGGAGGTGGTAACCACAGAATGTGCTACCTTATCAAACTGACCGCGCTTCTTGGTGAAACCTTCACGAGCTCGTCCTTGCTCTCCAGCAAAGGTGAAATTAAGGGATTGTTTTCTAATTCTTCGCTACTTCCTCTTCTGTAGATATTTCCGCTCCGCATAGTTCCAAACATTAATTTATTTGCATAACTCGCTTTTCACATAACAACATATTAATCCAGGTGTTCAAAGATCTAATATACTTACCTCATGGTCCCTTGAGAAAATGTCGCTCTGCCTCGTTGTAACTAACAGTCGTGTCCACCATGAACTCAGTGAAAAATCCTCCTATTATTCAGTCGAGCCAGTGGTCCACAGCATGTGCTATATTATCCTCTGAGGCTTCTAGTCTGCGCACTAGCTCTGGAGTCCACATTATTGATTGGTCGAGCTTACACCTTCCCTGGTTGTCGGCTAACCTCGTGATCCACTCATACATCTCAAATGGAAAGGATGCAAGGGAAATCTCATGGATTTTTGTATACATGTAGTGATCCAGCCACTTTTCCTTAGATACTTATGTAGCTATGTTTTCCTATGTCGCAAACTCGTGAATCTTCTCATCCAACCACTCTTCAATTTCCTTCTTTGTTGGGTTCCAATGGAATGACATTAGACATCCCTTATGAAGATCCCAGTCATGGCAACGGAACCATTTGTTGGCTTAGTGGGGCCTAACCCAGGTTCGGAAGTGATTTAGCCAAGAAAATCCCAGTACTACTAGCCCTTTTGGCAACAAACCGTGGAGCGTGAATTGAGGTCTCGCGCGAAGTAGTATGGGAGGATACTAGAACTAGGTTTCTACACCCTGGGGATGTTTGATATGTGCTAATTGATACGTGGTCCAACCTTTGCACTTACTACGCTACGCGCACCTGTGGGTACCCTACACCCTGTGATACGGTCTTCACGCAATTCTAGCCGCAGCGCAACCCATGTTATTTACCCAGGTCTTCCTTAATTAGTTTCCGTTAACTGATTACTTAGATTAAATTCACATATACGCATTCATACAAGTATTCATCAAGTGCACGCAGTAAATAAATAGAGTAACAGTAATGTATAACATCAAAATAAGGATTCAAGAACAAATGCACAGAATAAACTTCTCTTTATTAACTTTCATTTCCAAGTACAAACCCAACTCCGCCCTACACACTTAGCTGCAAGGGTCCACGCACTCAGCTGCGGACTCTACTAGGCCTCTACACACTAATTTGTAGAGCCTCTTCCTACCACTATGACCCACTACACTTCAAATTCCACCCCAGACTCTAACCATGCCTTTGCTATTCTATCTATTCTCTTTTCCCCTTTTACACTTAGAGCCTCACTCTATTTATACAATCCTATGGTTCGCGGACCATGGGTAGGCTGACACAACTTTACATTAAATTACAATACAATGCTTAGGGCGGACAACCCTATGACTCGATTGTACACTTCGCTCTCCACGCCCGCACTTCGCGGAGTCTTACAACACAGTTGACCAAAACTTGGGCTTTGAGCCCCAAAACATGTTGCGGGGGATCTCATGCCCAACAGTAGCCCATTTTCAAAATTTTATATCCAGTTCTGTGGTCTGCAAAATGTCCACTACAAGGTCCATCGTGGCAAGATTTAAAGATATCATAAATTTCGTCTCCTTTGATACACCTATGGATGTGCATATCAGCCCCTGTGTGAAAACGTTATCCTCTGGTCCAAGAGAATTGAGTGTTGTGCTACACTATTAATTTCCTTTCTCTGGGTGTTAGATGTTTGGGAAATTTTCCCACTACTAAGTAATTTGCTACATCTGCATACCATGGTGTTTTTATGGCCACAGCAATCAAGTGTTCCTCTAGGAAATGGTCTTCTACTACCATTGCATCGTCTGTTCTTGGCACTCAGGAGAGGAAATCTGCCACAAGGTTTTCCTTCCCTGGTCGATCCTTTATAGTTGTGTCAAATTCCTACAAAAGTAGTAACCAATGTGTCACTCTTCCATTCGTAATGGGTTTATTAGCTAAATATTTGATAGCAAAATGATCAGTATACAAAATTACAGGGTATCCAATTATATAGTGTTTGAATTTGTTAATAGCATAAATAACAGCTAGAAACTCTTTCTTTGTTACTGTGTAATTCAACTCAGAAGGAGTTAATTTTTTTCTCATGTTAGCATAGGGTTTCTTGTCTTCTTCTTGGCCAAGAACTGCTCCAATGGATGAAGCTAATGCATCTAATGAAATCTAGAATGGTAGATCCCAATTCAGGCCTCATAATACTGGTGCTATCGATAGTAGCCATTTCAACTCTATAAAGGAAATGTCACATTTGTTAGTCCATATAAAATCAATATTTCTTGTTAAGGCATATAATGGTGCAGCAATCTATGAGAATTTCTTTATAAATATACGATAATATCCTACAAGTCCCAGAAAACTACATACCTCTATTTGAGTGCAGGGAGTAGCTAATAAGAGGATTACCTGTATCTTTGTTGGATATACCTTAATTCTAGTTGTTGAAATGAAATGACCCAGGATCAGGCCCTCTGTCATCATCATATGGCACTTCTCATGGCTTAAGCATAGCCTAGTAGCAATATACTGCTCCAGGACTTTCTCCAATGTATGTAATGCATGTTTGAAGTCATCTCCATAGGGTGTGAAATCGTCCATGTACACTTCCAATCCTTCATTTATCAAGTCTGCAAAAATACTGAGTATGGCTCTTTGGAATGTAGCAGGTGTGTTGCACAATCCAAAAGGTAATACCCTATAAGCTAACGTTCCCCACGGGCAGGTAAAAGTAGTTTTATCCTGGTCTTCTGGGGAAATCTGAATTTGGTTGTAGCCACTGAAGCCATCCAAGAAAGAGAAGAATTTCTTCCCTGTCAGTGTATCTAGGACCTAATCGATGAATGGAAGGGGAAAATCGTCTTTTTGCATTGCCTTGTTGAGTTCTCTATAGTCAACACATATCTGCCATTTCCCATTCTTTTTGGGGACCACTACTAATGGAGAGACTCATTTACTGTTAGATATAGGATAGATAAAATTCACATCTAATATTTTTTGAAGTTCTTCTTTAACAATATCCTTTAGGTGAGGATTTAATCTATGCTGAGGTTGTCAAATGGGTCTTGCATCTTTTTCAGTGTAAATTTGGTGCATGCATAGCTGAGGGTCAATCCCTTTCATGTCTGGGTAATCCCAAGCAAAAGCTCCTTTATATTTCCTAAGGACTTGAATAAGTTTCTATCGCTAGTCATCACTCAGATTATTGTTAATATTCAAGATCTTCCCAGGCTCAATTTCGATAGGTTTGTTATTATAGACAATGGTTGTTAGTATTGGTTGGTCATTGATATCTCTCAGGGAATCTTCTTCAATTTCATTATCAAGGACTGCTTTAATCATGTGACATTTCAAACTAGACACTATAGCAGGGTGATTGATAAAAGTATTAATGACATCATCTTTTGTTTTGTGTTTAAATTCAAGGGCATCTACCATAGTCAATGGTGACCGAATATTTTCTGTTGAATATGTTACAGGTTGCTTCCTAGTTTTTACAATGGTTAGGCTTGGCTGAGCATGAGACTATAAGGCTAGATTCTTCACATCATTGCCTCTGGTTATGGTAATACTGCCTTCCTGAAGCTGATATAAGCATTAGCGGTTGCTAGCCAAGGCCTTCCTAAAATTAAGGGATGTCCATCTAGCTAGTTCTCAGGGTTAATAATCAAAAAATCTATCAGATATTCCCAAGTTTCTGCAAAAACCATCACATCTGATAATGTTCCTTCTGGCCTAATGACTGAGCGGTCAGCAAATTCCAGCAAGGTAGTTGTTGGTTCCAAGGTTATGATGCCAAGCATTTCGCAAGTTGTCGTCGTGAGAATGTTAATGGCTGCCCCTAAATCAACTAAAGCATTGGGAAAATAGTGACCATTTATCTATACCATGACAATGGGGTTTCCCGGGTCTTCATATTTTACAAGTGTCTCTTTTCCTAGTAATAAATCAAACAAAATCCTGACAACATGGACAGTTGGGGTTATTTTTGTTTTCCTCACAGACTTCTTTATACACAATTCCTTAATAGTTTTGGCATGTATTGGAATGTCTTGAATAGCCTAGAGGAGGGGTATTTTTATACAGATATTCTTGAGTTCACCCAGAAGATCAAAGTCAGGATATTCAAATGGGTGCGGTATCATCAATCTTTCTGGGAATGGTGGGGAAGTAGTTATGATATGTTCAGGAATTTTCTACCTGACTGTATCTTCCCCTTGTTGATCATATTCAGTCAAAGGCCTATTTGGGTGCAGTTCTTCAGGTTATAGATTTTTACCCTTGTCTGGAGCGATTATGCATCTAGATCTTAACTTGAGTTCATTACACTCTCTCAACTCAGCTTCAAGTTCTAGACCCTCAATGATTTGTACTGACTAGATTGGTCTGTTGTTGGGATTTGGGTTGGGTTGGGTTGGGAGTTGCGGTCGTATATTAGATTGAGGATTCTGCTGCAATGTGTAAGGTGTTGGTAAAGTTGGTTGAGACAGAGGAACTGTCCCCATAGGCTAGTTTGTGGATCTTTCCCAATTTGATCACCATTTCTGATTTTGTGAGGTGGAAGAGGACCATTGAGATGAATAGGGATTTTTCTACTAGAATGGTGGAGGTTAAGAGGGATTTGGCCAATTATTGTTTGGATTTGACTGGTTTGGCCATGGTGGCATAGAAAATGTTTGAGGTGGCCAGGTAGAAAAAGGTGGTTGGTTCTACCATGCTACCCCTGAATATTGCTAAGAATTATATTTTGAGGGAGGAAAGTGTTGTACCTCTAAGATAGTAGTAGGTTAGCTACCAATGCCAGAGCATCTAAAATAATTGTTTTGGCGTTTTTGGTTTTAGTTTTGAAAGATCAATGAATGAAGACAGATGTAGTATTGAAATACTTAATCCTTTGGATAATATTAATATCTCGGCAGAGAGCTACTATAAATATTTACACAGTGATATAGATCAAATAGTGGTGAGAAGAAGATAGAAAATAATATGATTATCACAGTTTCCAGACTGTAAAACAGAACAATCATAAGTATGAAAACCTTCTAAACTACATTCCAAAGATTCAAGGCAGTATACTTAAGCTTACAAAAGATACTGATGATTTATTGATTAGAGGGGATTAGCTAAACAGACAATTCATTAATCCATTCTCTTAATAGATGATCACTTCAGGAGTTTATAGGAATAAATTGAGACATAATTACTCCTACCTAGATATCTCTATAAGTCATAAGCGTATGAAGAAAAACTTAATGATTTATAACTAGAAAAAACTTACAGGATAACACAAACTGTGTAAAGCCAAATTCATAATCCTCTACTTTGTATTAAGGTTTCAGAAAGACTAAGTACATCAAGTGTCTAGAAAAGCTTCCTTCAAAGGTGCAACCAGGCTCAAAGTATAATGAACAGTCACGACTTAACAAGTAATGAAAAATGAACCTTGAACCCATAACAACTCAAGAAGAGAGTTATTTATACAATAATGAAGCCAAGAAAATATCCTAAAACTGATTAAGATTTATTCTAGGAAAGGAAATATCTTCATGCAAGAAGATAGGGGCAGCTATTGAACTGCTTCTTGATGTCCCTTTTATTCAGGTTGTGCTGGCTTTGTTGTTTGATATTTTTCCCTTTAAGCTGCTTGATTGTTTGTATCCTTTACGTTGGTTGATTCCTTCATTTTATCTTTTATCTGATACTCTTTAAACTCTGTGAATATCCTTTGACCCTACTAAGTAGCCTTTACTATGTTCTTTTTACCTTCACTGTGCATTTTAGGTTTTTACTGTGTTTTTCAACAGTAAATAATTTTAGATTTTATGTTACAGGGTAAAATCATTTTATATGATCTTTGTATTTGTCTTCTAACTGTATGCAAGATTTTTCTTTGTAAGCCTGGAACAGGATTTTTTACCTGCAAAACACAAAAATTGTTAAGAAAAACATAGGTGACAGAGAAGGTCGTTAATGGCTTTATTGAGCTTGAAAGGATATTGGAAGGAGTCCAAAGCATATCGGAAGGTAAAGCAATGGTTTTATTGGTTATAGAGGCTTATGGAGGTTTCACTGTGAAAAAAGGCGAAACAAAGCAAAATAGTGACTTTTACATTTAAACAGAAAAACAATTTACTTTTTGAATTATGGCACAAAGTGAACAGTGGCCATTTTGTCGTTATGTGGGAGGTGGTTTTGGTTTTCATCGCATTGCTTATGAGGAGCGGGTGGTTTTGGGAGGGGTCACCCAATATAGTCTAGAGCCTGACATGTACAAGGGGAGATCAGTGAAAACTTCCTTTTTCGGGTAGGTAATACTCAGACAGAGAGCCAACCCAAAATCGCTGAGGGTAGTTGTATTTGAATGCATTTGATTGAACAGTGGTGAAGCGAAAGAGTAGCGCAGAAGGGCCCAATGATTAATCATGGCGGTATGGACTTTATTATGGGTTAAAAACTAAGATTAGTAGAGTTTTATGGTGGACTTGAAATAGTATGAATTCGGGCAGATAAATGGGGTCGGGTCCGAGTTCATCACATATCGCAATCGTAGTTTCACGAAGGAAGGCCCATCGTAAAGGAATACGATAGGGGCTGGACACAATATGGAAAATAAATCATGGATAATACTACGTCGAGTCTGGGTTCCCATCGCATATCGGAGATCGCAACGGCGGAGGGTGAATGTTTCAGCCAAGACTTGCGATGAGGAGCGGATGCGAAATGGGCAATGAATATTGAAATATATTTGCATCGGGTTCAATTCCATTGCACATTGCATATCCCAATGCAGGGAGAGTGCATGCACATTATAAAGTTTGTGATCCTCCAATATGTGATATGTTATGAAATACATAGTTTTATTATAAAACTTATGGTTTCAGGGTATTTAGTAAAGGGAGTTAATAATATATGGGAAAGGGGACTTTTAGGGGTTTAATACTATAAGTTAGCATTAATATGAAACATAAGCGGAAATACACTAAGTATAATGCTTTTTCATGAGTTATTTTCTTTTCACATATATACATCAATACTTAGGCTAAACATATTTTTGTGGGTTTTTTGGGTAAAAGGGTATTTAACATGGGGTTTTCACTTTTTCTAGGCAAAAAGGATTTTAACCTTAGGAAAAGGAATTTTTTATGGAAAATGAATGGATATGAACTATATGAAGGTGGGAAGGGGAAATTAGTAAATATAGGGATGAATGGGGATGAGGGAAGTTAATTAATTTGATCTTGAAGACCTTCATTGCTTTGTGTAATTGACTCGTGGACATAGAAACATATGGTAAAACATGATAAATGTACATTTTGTCCAATCAATCATCATACTTCCGCAACCTTTCTTCTAGTTACCCTTTGCTTATCCTATCATTTTTGCTTCACTTAATGGGTGCATTTAAGCTAGAAAACCCTTTTCATTTCTTTTTATTTTTTTTAAATCAAACTATCTAATTCTAACCTTATAACATCCAAGGGCTCAGATTAAACTGATGAACACCTTATTATTCTCTACCTAACTACTGATCTGTGAAGATTAATCGGTTTGGCACAATCTTTATTCTCTAACTATAACATCAAATTTAAAGCATGAATTAGTCAAGAGTAAACTATTTGACTGTCATGGGTTGTGGCATTTATGACAAGCTGCACACAACCATCATTTTGCGGAAAAAATAGTAGTGGCATTTAGACTTTGTCACTTTTAGAGTTTATTTGTTTTCTTTTCTTTCTAACCTAACATTTTCTTTTTGTCTTGATTTTTTTATTTTTTTAGGAAATCTAACCTAGCATTTTGTTTGATATGGACATCATTATCAAGATATTTTAGAAAACATTTTATTCAATATTTTTATGTCCAAATCCTAACTTAACATTTTTTCAAAATAATTTTTTTTTTATTTTTTTGATTAATTTATTATATCTTATCAAAACCAAAAAATGCTAAAATAAAAAGAACGAATATGGATCGATAGGCATACCTGTCTAACGTGCTTTCCATTGATGATGTTGGTTCAACAGATATACTGGTTCCACTTCTTCTTCCGCTTCCTTGAAGACTACTTTTAATCCTGGGAGTGATGGGCAACTTTCCATGGCATGCTCCTTAGTGAATATGGCACATGTTTATATCATATCTAGCGAGTATTCTTTATGACTTTGTTTCTTTCTGCAACGAGGACAGAAAAAAACCAGGTTTTGTTATGCTTCGGCCTGCTTTCGTTTAGCTTGCATGATATCCAATTATGTCATCAAGGTCCCTAGGATATCAGTCTTGAAATATTCCAATAGATTTTCGATTTCAACTCTTGTAATGCTTCCTCCTGAGGCTTTGCTATCTTCGGTGATTGCATCACGTCTGGCTGGTTTCATCCTTGTACTACCCTTGGAGAACCTGATGCACAAGTCTATAATATTGTCATAATCTTCTTGATAATATCGCCCTTACCCATTATATTCAGTGTTTCTACCCATTGGTCGTTCATACCTTTAATCATTGTGGTTTTTATTACATTATCAGGCAGATTTGCATAAGGATACCTTTGCAGATTATATTGGAAATGCTCCACATATTCTTCTAGAGTCTCGTTAGGCTTAGCTACCATTTGAAAGATTTCATCTTTTAGTTCTCCAGTTCAACAATAATCTTGGTATTTTTTAAGGATATTTTCATTTGTTCCCAGTCATTGATGGTACCTCCACCAAGTCCCATAAACCAATGCATGGTTGCTCCCTTCAGAGTAGAGGGGAACAGTTTCAGCTTCTGGGGGTTGGTGTTGTAATCATAACCCCTACATAGGACATTGAATTCGAAAAGGAATGCATCGGGGTCTTTTGAAGTTAGCCCATGAAAGGTAGGAATATTCTATAATGGAATAGCTTTCATGGGGGCATTGACAGTTCTGTCCACAATAGGGTATTGTAACATAGAGGTCTGGGATGTCACTGATTATTGGCCATTTGGTCAAAAATATGCCAATATTCTTCAGGAATCTCTGGAGATGGAGAGTTGTTCCTAGGATGTCCAAAAGAGGCTAGAATGATTCTAATATTGCTACCTCGATTCAGAACACTGAGTGTCCTATGTTCAATCACTACTTCAGGAGATCTAGGTTCTGATGATTTAATTTCAGGATTACCTGTTTCTCCTTCTCCTTCATGGAGGTTGCAAGAATTCCCTTCTTGTAAAGGGAATGGTTGTGAATTTTCAATATCTTGAAAACTCTATTCAGACCCTTCAGTCTTACTATGAATCTCAATGTTAGCTATAGATGGTGATCTTGTGGCCTAAAGGGAAATAGTAGGATGTCTGGTAGAAACAATTCGGGGTCTTACTGATGACTAAGACTCAGCTTTTGCTATGATTTCATCAATAAAGTTTGATCATCCAAGGGTCACCAATCCCTTAGATTTTTCAGGTTTGGGGGCAGTAATTATATCTTTTTCTAGTCTTTTCTTCTTATTCATTCATACAAAAATACAAACGTTCATTTCTACTTTAAATTCCTATGCAATTTTGTTGGAAAGCAGGCGGAGGAGCGAGCATTTTACTCGTTCGTTATGTAGATTCTTACCTTCTATTTTTAATACCCAGTTCTCTTTTAGCAAACATACATCACTCTTTGTAAAATCGCAACACTCTCCCCGGCAGCAGTGCCAAAATGTTGGGTGCTAAAAGGTGTCTTTTAAAACTCCTAATTGCCTCACATTAATTATCAACCTGGGTAAGTATTTTTATTCCAAGAGTGTACACAATATGTGCAAGCTATAATTCCAAAGAGTAATGCTTTAAAATAAGTTATCAAATTCAGTACAAGAGTAAACGGATGCAATCATAAATCTCAAGCCTGTAACTTTAATGGAAATAATTCATCTAAGCATCATGACTCAGTCTCAAAGAAAACCATAATTCAATCTTAATCAACCAATTCGAATGATAATCAACTGAGAGAACCATAACATTAACTAAGCTCTTTTAACTGGATTTAAACTACTGGATAGAAGGAAAGCATTTAATCAATAACACTATTCTTTAATTAACCAAAAATGATTCTTTAATTGATAACTAATTCAATCCACGACATGAATTTAATAAAACCAACTAGGATTATGCATTAATGAAATGAATACCAGAAACCTAATTAACGAAAATAAATCAACTGCAAAGCTGTAAAGTAGAATAAACTTGTAGGAAATGGAAAAAGCATAAAACAAGGAACAGCAGTAAGATCCACTGGAGGCTAGGCCCTAGCCACCAGTGAACACTACTTAGCTACTTCAGAATATCCAAATGAACAGCAACACACTTTATGTATTAATCATCAAAGTCACTTGTCATTACAATATGATCTTGTTCCTCAGAATCACACTTCTGTAAATTAAAATTACCATCGAAGTAAAAGATGAGAGGTCCCTCTTCAATTTTCCCTTTTATAGTAAAAGAAAAGAAGATAAATGTTATCCCTCAGGATCAGGAGATCCTGAGGGATTCACAACTAAATGCTATCTTCAAACAATTCTTCCATCTTGCGTTGATCTTCTTGATTCGTTCCTTGGTTTGATGCACTCGACGTTTCTTATTTTCCTTGATTAGCTTTTGTTGTTCCAACTTTGGAACAAGAGTTGTTCCATTTACTATTTTTCTACATAAAAAGTAATGAGAGTTAGTTTGGCCGATCAAATCATATCAAGAGAAGTTTCATTCATTCCTTATTAAAATCCTATCAATATGTTATTATATCATGGCACAAAATGGATAAGGAAGGAGGATAAAGACAGTAATCAATAGTAAATACATACCTATTGTAAGTCTCAACACCAGCCTCTTTAAGTACTGCTCCCAGTGCTATACATGACGCATCGACATGTACATGAAACTCTTTCTTCCAATCCAGGAAGACTAGAATTGGCACAATGACCATATTTTCTTTTAATATATCCAATCTCTTCTTATAGTCATCGTTCCAACAGAATGTGACATCCTTCTTCAAAAATTTCTCCATAGGCGTGATGATCTATGCATAGCCTTTGATAAACTTCCTGTAATATTCCGTATGTCCCAGGGTAGCATGCAGCTGCTTCACACTCTTTGGTGCTTCCAAGTTCAATATCACCGCTATTTTTGTGGGATCTAGCATCAATCCCTGTCTGGAAATTACATGCCCCAACAGGTTCCCAAAAGGAACACAAAATAGACACTTCTTTAGATTGAGCGCGATCTGGTATCTTCGACAGGTATCTAGCATCAGGCGCAAGCTTGCTACATGGTGTTTAACTAGCCCAAACATAGTCCAATCATCAAAATACACCTCCAGGAACTTATGAATAAATTATTTGAACACAACAAAAACTACATGCAAGAAGATTGCAGGTGCATTTTTCAATCCAAATGGCATTATAGTGTACTTAAAGCAACCCCACTCAGATGTGAAGGTCATTTTGCTCCTATCCTCCGGTGCGATTTTGATTCGGTGGTACCCAGAGAACCCATCAATGAAGGAATATGCTCCCCCGCCACATACATTGTCCAACACTTCATCAGTGAATGGAGTCGAGAAAGGATCATGTACACAAGCATCACTCAACTTCCTAAGATCCACGCATATGTTTATTTCATCCTTTTGCTTCTTTTCCTATACCACCATTGGGCTTACCCAATTTGATTCTTCCACGGGATTTAGCGAAATCTTCATCATACCTAGGTCCCAGATTATCCCTTTCAGATCCATAAATTTGGTAGGAAATAAATCCTGGTATTTGCGAAGCAATTCAGTGACCTTATCCACTATCGCATCATCCCAGTAGTCTCCAATATTTGCAAATTTTTGTTCTGCCTAAGTACCAATGTTTACTTGTTTCATTTTCAACGATGTTGTTATATCAGGGTTCTCAATCTGTGGTCCTTTAACCTCATAGTGACCTTTTGTTTCTAGAATGTTAATCTTCCACAAATCCTTATCTTCTTCTTTAGCAGTCACATTATAGCATTCCAGTGTGTGACTTAGCTGAGTAGCCTACTCAAGCTTAGTCAGGTCTAAAGGATCCTGTGGTATCTGAAAGATAGATGCTTTCACTTCTTGTAGCACCTCATCAATATAGTCAAACCCATCTTCAAAATTAAATTTCATTACAAGGCCCTCGTGCAGAATATCCCATTCACTTATACCATGGCAGATCTCTATTTCTACATACCAATTCATTAGGACAATATCCATGGTATTGTTATAGACATATTTGGGCACTGCAACTCCAATCTTATATGTTGATAAACCAAGGGCTCCTTAACCCCTAAAATTGTTGTTTCATACCCTAAAGGATCATGTTCAAGTGATTACATCATTCCCCAGGAGTTCCACCTGAAAAGCCACTCAAAATTGGCCAAAACTGGACTATACTAACTGCTCCACTGTCAAGGTGCGATGCATACTAACTCCTACACTAGCCACGTGTGATACATACTGAAGAGGCCTTCTATGCAGTGCAATGAGTGAGAATATACAAATGTCTGAGATAGTTTGCTAAGTGGATGCTCATGGAATCTTCTAGAAACTTCTCCTATGACACTTGCCTCTCTGAATTCACCTAGATATGAGTAATACATCCAAGAAATCTCCTAGTGGAACCAAGAACTACAAGTGGAATGACACTAATCAAAAACCCAGAGATGACTCACACCCTTGCAGACATCTATAAATGGATCCCTTATGTGAGAGATCTAGAGGCTGGAATTTTCTAACTTATAAGGAAGCGCTAATAGTTTGTCTTTGAGAGGGAACATTGTATTGTTGGGTGATATTGATTTTCATGAGGTGAAGAGGGCTTTGATGCTGGGAGGATGATGCTAGATTAGACAGCTGGATTGTAATCATGTCTTCTATTATTAATAAAGTTCTTTAAATTTTCCTCCATACAATCGTGTACTTGTGAATCTTGTTATTTTTGAATGTCGTTGTATATTCAATGTATTTCTGATTTTGCATTGTTTATGATATAATAGATCGAGATGCTTTGATGGTGTTTTGTTACTTTATTTCTGTAGGGATTCTCTAAACGAGATAAGTAGGAGAAGAGTTGTAAGCTCTATCAAAGAGGAGAGAAATCAAGCAAGGAGTCAAGCAAAAGATCTAGGTTGGTCCCTTTGCTTCTCTCTTATCTATCATACATAAAGGAAATTGCAAATTGCTTTGATTGTTTGTTTCTAGGATAACTGCCAATCCTAGTGGGACTAGCAGATCGAAAAGACACTAGTTTTCCCAGAAACAAAATGGCGACTCCACTGGGGAGTGAATAGTTTGTTTGTTTGTTGTTGTTGTTTGCTTTATAAACTATAGACGGAGCTTGAAGTTAGCCATATAGCCTTCGAACTGCTTTTTCTATGCAATTGCAAAGTAGATGAATGTTGCTTCAGTCAATCTATGTTGGAAATAATACTGAGAGGGGGGGGTGAATCAGTATTATCACATCAATAAAACTTTTTCATTTCCATATTCAGATTCATATATGCTACTTCCAAAATTTCTTATGATTCAGTTAGTTGATTCTTAATGAGTGCATTACAACATTATCAGCCATATTAACAGTAAACAGGTGCAGTAAAATAGAACAGATCATCATACATAAGCCACACACATGAACACCATAATATAAGGTGGAAACCCAATGTGGGTGGAAACCCAATGTGGGTGAAAACCACCTGTTGAAATATGTCTCTATATTCTTTCAATTAGAAACTTCTTCTTGCAATTGTATTGGTGCAGTCCTTTACCAGTACGCAGGCTGCAACCTGCAGAGAGCTACAACCCTCTCTCGTTTTCCAGACTCTCCTGGAAGGGAGCTACAACC
>APFE031492534.1:71151-94498 GCA_000404065.3 Pinus taeda | reverse complement strand
TTTTAAGCATAGAGAGAAAACCAACTTCGACAACATCCACAATTCCACTAATTCATTTAAAGCTTTTTTATTTGAATTCATGTTAATTGAAAATTTAGAGACTGGAGTTTGTTTTCTATGCTGATTAATTTACGTTTTCAATAAATTTATGATTGATTTTTTTGTGTTACATATTAAAAAAGTTAGCAAGAATATTTGTAGTTTGACATTCTCGGGTGAAGAAATCTTCCATTATAGCCACCAGAACACCAAATTTCTTCCTATTTTATAGGTTTTATCTCATATCCTCTTGCACTTTCCTACTCTTCCTTCATGTTCTTGCTTCAAATCCCAAGAATACCAAACTCATTCGAGATTTATTAAAAAATACTCCAAGTATCCAAGAGTATGAGGATGAGAGAATAAAATGAGAGCTCCAAAATAGAACTGACAAAATTCTTAAATGACCAAACCCATGAATTGATGCTTAGAAGCCTTTTTTACTAATGAGGCCTCTATTTTATTAAATTCTAATTATTTTCCTTAATTTTCCTCCTTGCATGCAACATGTGACCTCTCACTTTCTTTTTCTCCTGATTTCCATTGTTTTCATACATAAATGCCAATAAAACCAACTTTGTCTTCCTAAGCCCTTACCATTACCTTTGTCAACTTTTATATCCATAATGAACCAAATGAACACACACACTAGGATGTTTTTTGCAACATTTGTCCTGTAATACGTGTCCTGTGACTATGGTTATAATTTTACGTTTATTAACTTTTATTACATGGATTTTTTAAATAGGCTTGTTACATGTACCAGTTCTCCTCAAACCATGCATGATTTGGTTGAATATTCAAGATGCTATTTTACAATCCTGGAAATTTCTAGGACCCGCGAAAGAGTTAAGGAATTTCAACTTCCATCAATGGTTATATCATGATCTCGCGACCCTCGTAAGCCCCATAGACTAAGTCAGATCTGGTTTCTCTGGCACAATCATTCTCTTTGCATGGTTTCACTTGATGAAAATTTGTTTTTTGAAAAACGTTTGGCATTCCGGATGTAATCTTTAAAATTTTCAAGGTTTTACTTTTCAACGAGTTCTAGAATCTTTTTCAGTTCAGTCATGCTTATGCAAATATATCGCATCAACCTCGGGTTTGGAATGTGTATCTCTCATAGAGTCATGGAATTGCGAAGTTGATCACTCCAAAGAACATATTTGGCTAAAGGGATCATGAGTATCATATTAATTTCTTATTAATCACCAAATCAATTGCTAGCTTTCCTTATGAATCTTGTATTGTAAATATTTCCATTCATCACACCTAAAATCCTCTTCAATGATAATGAATGCACAAGTCGACAAGTAAACCAATTTTGTCTTCCTCCACTATGTCTTGATTGATCCCATGTGTTTGTTGTATTGGCATACCTTTTAAATTCTTTTGATGATTATGATGCTTTCATACTTCATCATTAGTTCCAGGAAAATGATTTGTCACATTCTCCCTAAGAGATATTTCGTTAAATTATTCAAGGCATCCACATAGTTGTCAAAATTGGTTTATCTTTGTTAATAAAAAACTAGGAATCTAGTTCCTTAACCAACTGATCTAATCATGATTCTATGTCTCATGACTGTCATTCAACTTATTATTTTCCTATTAACACATCAAATGAAAATTGTTTTACACCATTCAATCTTTATGGTTTAACATCACACTTTTCGAGTATTCGTCGATTTGTTGAGGAACTTCAGCATTTCTTGTTTGTTATGTCAGGTCCTCATTATCTCGACATGACTGCTGAATATGATCAGAATCTATTTTCCCTCACAAGATTCTCATTGTAATCACATGCCTCTAATTGAAAATTCATCTTTCGAAATATTTTTACTTTTTAAAGAGGATTATCAGGAATTTTATGACCCAATCCCTAAATGGTCGGAATATTACCTCGCAAGCTTCGTCACAAGAGAATAGTTTTGATCTTTCCTCACACATGCTAACGAATTCAGTGCATATGCCGACAAATTTGTGGGAAGCTTCAAAGGTTTGTTGAATGATGGTCCTCACAAAATAGTTCATGATATAAATTGGTTAGAATTGGTGTCTATGTCCTCTATTTCTACTAACAAGCAAGACATTTAAATTTTAGTGCAAGTTATTCAAGTCCCTATCTTTTCTATTCCAAGTTGTTTTATATATGTTTAGATTGATTGCATATTTGTGATTGTAGTTGGGGAAAAATTAAGGTGGCTACATTGGAAATTCTATTATATGCGACCCCAACCCTCTACTTGGTTAGGCTAGGAGTAGATAAAGTTTCATTTTAGTTTACCTACACATCCATCCTGCATTCGCTTCCTTTAGTTTTCGTTGTGTTTTCTAGTTCTGGTTTCACATCATGTTTCTCTTTAGCCATTTTCGTCTTTTCTTTTGGTTTTGTTTCCTTGATGTATGTTATATTTTTTTTCATTTTGTGAGACCATACATGAAGATTCTCTGTTGGATCCAAGGGAGTGCGGAAAAATAGAAATGACTTTGTAACACTGCAACATTTGGTTAACTTTTTGTCCTTCTTCATTTTCTTGGTAACATATTTTTATTTATGATTTTCTGATAGAAAATATGATCCTTAAGTTAAGAAAGCCTTTTGTCTAACCATGACCAACATGTCCATTATGGAAACCTCATGCCTGCACTAGGATTTTTATTTTTCCATGTTCTAAAACTGATCCAATGAAGTAGAGAAAGACAAGGGGAAAAATCTAAATGATAAGGAAAATGTTGATGGTCTTATCTATGTTTCTCTGAAGAGACAAGCTCTCCTCACCTTAATTAGTTTACATCCCTCTTCCACCAATGAGGGTAGTCAAAGAGTTACAACAAAGATGAATAATCACCTCTTGGTTATTTATACACCCTCATTTTATGAGCAAAGGACATTTTTACCTTGGTTCCTCCCACAAGGCATTAAAGAGATAAGCTAGTCCTTTTGACGAGAAAGGAGTGGCTCCAACGCTCCACTATTGGAGATAATGATGTTCATTGGATACATGTCTCTTAGAACTTTCACTTAATAAAAAAGACCTTAAGGGTAGCATGTTCTTTATGCATGGATTATGAATATTTGTAAGACTCTTAAACAAATGTTTTTATTTCCTGGTTTCTTTAATCTCTGCTAATGTACTTGGACTATTTTAGTTATTTTAGTACTTTTCGTCTTTAGAATTTGTTGTAATGGTTGTTATTATTTTCCAATCCTTGTTGACTGTTGCACAAGATACTTAACATATATGTCTCATTGATTGGTTTTCATTCCTATTGTATATTTCGTGGGCTCTTCCACCGAATGTTAAATGGATCCTTCTTGGTTGCGTGTATCTCTACTATGGTGCTATTATTACAAGTCTCTTAGAGGCTTACTCTGCTCTTTCCTTTGAGTAGAACTTTGACAAACCTACAACTAAACCGTCACTAGGCACACATTCTTGCTTCTTGAATGCAAACAGGTCTTATTCTACCTTGTTGATAGTTAGAGCCAAGGAAAACCTATAAGAATAAATTGAAAACCAGGTTGATACGCTTGATGGGGATCTTATTCTAAATGGTGTGATGTTTAATTGGCACTTCACATCGGGGAGAACCCTTGGTTGATGGATTTCTAGCATCACCAATAGGAAACTTTACATATACAACCTCGTTGTATGAGAAAATGACTTTTTCACCTTGCCTCCTCCCACAAAGCATTAGAGAGATAAGCTAGTTCTTTTGAGGAGAAAGGAGTGGCTCCAATGCTCCACTATTGGAGATACTATATAACAAAAACCTTGAAAGGTAGCATGTTATTCTCTCTTGTTGACTGTTAGAGCCAAGGAAAATCTATAAAAATAAATGGCACCCAGGTTAATACGCTAGATGGGGATGTTACTCCAAATGGTGTGAATTTCTAGGACCCTTGGTTTGGTAATTTTATGCTACAAGCTTCGGATGGTCTACAATATTCTTTGGTGATGAGGTTGTATATGTCAAATGGTGGTGGAACAAGATATGAAGCATAAGTGTGCCTCTCAAAACTAGGATATTCATGTAGATTGAAATTTCCAAGAAAGTGCTAACATTGTATTTCTCATTAAGTGATGCTTAGAGGTCACAAGTATATATCCCATGCACTTGTGATCTTTTCGAACTATTATTAATATGGATATATGTTTTCATTCCCACTTATCATAATAATAATAATACTATTAATATACAAATTAATAATAATATTAATAGTCAAATTATTAATGATCATATTAATAGTCAAATTAGTAATGATCAAATAAATAGTGAAAACATTGTTGATCAATTTAGTAATAAAAATAATTATCACCACATTAATGATTGAATCAATAATCAAATCAATTATCCACATTGTGATGACCAAATTAATTATTCTCATATTAATGATCAAACCAATAATCAACATGAAAATCCTCCCATGAATGTTAATAATCCTAACCATTCGTCGGATCCTTCTTCTTCCCATATCCCTCAAGTTGTTGCTGTTGTTAGCTCTAGGCTTTCCTTTTTGGGTAACCTTTCCGAGGTTGATCTTGATCCCTGTTTCATATCTTAAATAAACTAATTAATTTCGCCTTAAACCTTCTATGAATCCCCAAAGAGGATATTCTCTACTCCATTGAGCTTGCAAATTTGATAAGAATGTGGCAGGGTTCTAAGGAAGGAAAAACCTCCCAAACCAAATTTATCCCAAGATAAATATTTCCATAAAAACCAAGCAAATGCATAATCAAGTATTTTAATCTTATTCTTTTGCAATAAAAACCATATAATTTGAAAAACTTAAATGGTTAAAACAATAAAACCTTCAATAATAACTTAGACAGGCTAGGACATTATACAATAATATGTTTTAAAAAAAAACTAAATTAATAAAATTTTATGCAGCTAAGTGTAAGCAGGGTTGACATTATATAGAAATATGTTTTAAAAAACAAGAGTAATAAATGTGTTTCAAAAATCTCAGAATAATAATTATGTTCCAAAAAACAGGTTGAGAAAAATATTTCCAGCGAAATGTTTCGACAAAATAAAGAAAGCTGATTAACTGTTTCGACAAAATAAAGAAAGCTGATTAACTATTTACTGCGGTTTGGGAAGCGAGTTGAAAGGTAAACTCGGCTGCAATTGGTATGTGATCGGAATAGCGATTAACAGTAGGAAGCCCACCTTGCTTCACCTCATCCTTGTCGATCAACTCCAGTAACGACACCACTCTCAAATTGGTGGTACTGTAGAGAATGTAATCCAACGTTCCCTTAAATGTTTCCCGGTCATTCTTCACGAAGTTAGTGAAACGGGGCTCCCCGGTTTCACGATCCATTTTTTTATGAATGTCGTCCTGCAAAGCATTGCATTGAAAATATGAAGAATAAGCACTTGCTAACGGTAATGTATGGCGAAATTCCTTGTGTAAACTATGGACAAAGCCTTTGATAAGAAGTGAGTGGGCAAGGCTTCCTGGCAAAGAATTGAAGTCCCCACATATTACAATAGGAATATCAGAGACAGAGTCATTCTCTTGCTCCAATTCATTCTCCAACTGTTTGAGCAAACAATCACCCTGCCACAACTTTATATCACTCATTTGTGGATTTGCATGAATGTGGGTATTAGTTATGACCACACGTTGATTAGTCTTTTTGAAGGAAAGCTGAACATGCAGGGCAATGTTGTCTTTGTATCTTAAACCTATCGACCACCATCTTATCAAATCAAACTCATTCACTTGATACCGTCAATAGTTTCAGTTAAATGTCGTCTCTTCTTTTCTTTAAACAGCCCCTCATATCCTAGTTTTGCCAGTTCTGGTTTGGAAAAATTATAAAAGTGGTTGTGTTGCACTTCCTGGAGGCAAATGATGTCCGCCTGACATTCTAATATTTCTTTTAGCAGGTTTCTTCTGCGGTATTCCCAGCTGAGAGCTGAGGATGGACAGTTTGGAAACTGCTCTGAAGTAGCATACCTGTCTGCCAGAACATTGTATGTTACCACTGTGAATGATGGACCCACTGTCAAACTTCCAGCATTCAAGTTGTTGTTAACCTTAATCATTTTCTGAGGACTCCAGCGAATAACAGGCTTAGTAACAAAAAAATCCCTTTTCTTCAATGTGGAGAAGTGATTTGGTCTATAAAACTCTGAGGTAGACTAACTGTAATTTCTCTGAGATTTTCTATACTCTCTTTCGTCAGGACCGCATGCCACTTTTTATAAATAAAGCCCCACGCTTTATACACAGAATCTATAAACAGAAATAAGTAAAGCTCCACGCTCTATGGATAGACAGAAAAGCTGGATTCGTGGTTTTATTCGCTTATTTATTCCTTCCATAAATTCCCATTAGCCTTTATTTATATAACTTAGTGTTGTTTTTTTGGTTTATAAAATAAAAAGTTGAACGGGACGTCGGTATGATTTGAGCGTTCGTAACCCCACAAAACAAATTAATACATCATGGGTGGTCATTGTCGGATGATTTAAGTAACCCTTTAAAAGAATATAAAATTAAATCTTTAATATGCACAATCTATTTTTCATTGGAAAAAATGAAATTTATCACTCAATGACGGCCATTCTAAATGCTCTCACATAACCCATTGTCGAATTGTTATCAATTGTTGTGGTATATTATCAAAAACTTGTTGCAAAGTAAAAAGTTAATTGATGCTTCATTTCAAATCTCTTTTATAACCAATAAAGAATCTCTATCTCATATTCCTAATCTAATTGTAGGGTTAATTTGAGAGTCATCAATTCACCATAGGAGGATCTTTTTGGTTAAATTCCGTACACATTAAGATTTTATTCTTGGAGGAACCCCTTAAATTGTAAATGGTTTTCTCCCACCATGTCTATTATCCCACTTATCCTTCTTGGGCTACAACTTTATATCCCCTCTTGGAAGCATAATTCATGGAATGGTTAAGAGATCATAATTTTTGGTCATCATCTACCCTTATTTTGGCATTATAATATTTCAAGGCATTTTCACTTAACTTTGAAACCTCCACAAGATCCTCTCCCACTCTGAATTCCTCCAAAGTGAGCTAGTTTTTTTGCAAATTTGTAGACCCCCTATAGTTCATAATATATCTTGGTGAAAAAACCATCTAGTTTGAGGCTCATGAATCACTTCACGAAGTGATATATCTTAGCCTTTAGTGCCTCTCTAAGAGTCAACCCCTATCTAGAAATTACCCCCTTTACCCGCATTCTATATAAACTAATTACCAATCAAATCAAGTTTTGGCTTTACAGTTTCCATATTTCTTGGGCATTATGTAGTTGTTTGACAAGAGTTCTAATCTAATCCTCTATTGGCATTGAATACAACTATTGAGATTTGGTTGTCTAGACCAACAATGCTTTTCCTTGTGGTCCACCCTCCATACAATTTTAGCTACGAGCTAATTCTTATAATTTTCTCCCCACCAAATAAATTTGTAATATAATACTCCAACTGCTTGGAGTACAACCTTTCATATTTAAGTGAGCGAAATCTATCATAGTAGTATGATTTCTAGGACACATTTTACAAGTAACAATCTTCCCCCTCTCGAGAGGGGAAATTTCTAATGGAAAAAATTCTTTCATGTTTTTGTTATTTATTATCATTCACCCCAATTTATTTTAATAATTATTGTATATAAAGGGTTGACCCACACTTATTTAAAAAAGAGAGGGAATAAAAAATAGTTTTCACCCCTAACAGTTGACCAACAACCTTCCACTCACCTTCAATTTCAAGATTGGTGATCACGATTTTTTCCCACCCTATTTTGTATAAATTTCCCTTCCTACTTTCATTCACCAAAACATTGTGGTACGGGTCCCTTAGAGTAAACTGAAAAGTCAATTTTTGAGTGGTATGGGTATCTGAGAGAAAAGGCAGAAGTCAAATGATCCATGATATCCTTTATTGCCTCTATAAGGGTCAAGCCTTATCTAGACATTACCCTCTGTACCCACGTTCCATAACAACCAATGACCAGTCAAATCAAAAGTCGAGTTCATAATTTTTATATTATTGCGTCATTATGTGGTTGTTTGACTAGAGTTGTAATATAATCGTCTATTGTCGTTGATTACAGCCATTGAGCTATGACGGCAAGGGCTAACCAGTCTGCCATAGGGCATTAAATGCCTAGGTACATGCATGCTATATAACAAAATAACACACATCCTTTATTTTTAATTTATGTAGCCACTGAGGTCTGTGTGTTATTTTGATATATAGCATACATGTACCAGGGCATTTAATGCCCTATGGCAGGCTGGTTAGCCCTTGCCTGAGCTCTGACTATCTAGAGTGACAACGGTTTTCCACGTGGTCTAACCTCCATACAATTTTATCTACGAGGGCCTTTGAGAAGGGGAAGCGATATTTAGGTCCCATACTCCATCTTCTTATGGGATTGCAACCTTTGTCTAGGATTATAGTAGAAGCTCATTCTTATATTTTTATCCTTGCCAAATAAATATGTAATACGATATTCTAATTGCTTCCATTACAAAATTTATGATACAAGCCATTGGCGAGTGAAATATAATATGTTAGTATGAATTCTAAGACATTTTTGACATGTAACAATATTTCCCCCTCTTAAGAGAAAGGAAATTTTTACAGAGAAATTTCACACATTGGCAAAATTAGTAGTTTACAAATTTTGGCTGGTTGAATTTCTTATGTTCTTGTTATTTATTATCACTTACCCAAATTTACTTTAAAAATTATTGCACACATAAAGGGTTAGCCCTTTCTTATTGACCAAAGAAAGGGAATACAAAAAAAAATTCACCCCTAACATTTAAGCCACAACCTTCTATTCGCATTGACTTCCAAGATTGGGGATCACAAATTTTTCCCACCCGATTTTTTATAAATGGTTTTCCTACCTTCATTTACACAAACATTGTGGTATGGGTATCTCAACACAAAGCTAGAAGTCAATTTTGGAGTGGGTGTAATGAAAATATGCTTGCAATACTCAAATTTAATAGGAAAGCACATATGACTTTAATTTTAGTCTTTAAAGCACCTTATTTGTATTTACACCTGAAATCTATTATGCACCTTATTTGCATGCTATCACTACATGCCTTATGTTATGGGTTTAGCTTTCAGCCATTGATGTGTTTCAAGGCTTTTATGGTATATAATAAATGCTTTTATGAATTCTTAATATGGGCACCTCAATGTCTGCTCTTAATAGTGAATTTTTGTATGGATGTCTACGATTAAGGTGACAATAGTTCCTTTTACATTCATTTCTATCAATGCTCAATAGCATTTCATTATGCTTTTTTTATTAGGTGTCCTTGTTGTTGAAAAATATCTCTTCAAATAGTGTTTCCGTGGAGCATATGATCCTTTGTCATCAGATATTTTAGTTTCAGTAATTATCTCTCTTCAAAGGTATTTCAATAAAGGTTCTCAAGTTTTCTTAAATACATTCGATGAACTACCAAAATTTACATTACGGTCTAAACTTATTTTTATGCATCGACGCCAGGGCACACAATTTAAATATCGATGTACACTAATTCCATTATATATTAGTGACATTAGTCATTCCATTCAATGAAACAAATTAGAAATGTGAGATATAAAAAATATGCACACTCGCACACACACCAACATATTTCATTCGATAGAAGACATTTTAAGAGAGGATTCATAGGTCTAGTCATGTACTAGGATGCTACTCTAATGATTTTATCATCCATTTTGTGTTTGGAAATTCTTTTGTTGGACACTTATTCTGAAATACTCTAAATATGAGATTTTGGCATAATGATAGTACTTGAACTTGCCAATAAATTATTATACTTTGTATGTGCATATTCCTTTTCTCATGATAAAGTATAGTCTCACACAAATTTCTATTAAAATAATGTGTATCGAGTTACTAGAAATATATTCTATCAATACAAGATTCCCTTTATTTGTAGAATTGATTTTAATTTTGTGTTAACAAATCTTGGTTTTCAAAGCTTAACTATATGTTTGTTAGGCTCATGCATTCTCATAATGGATTGTAAGTTCTACTTTCAAAGCTTATGAATTCTTCATTATTGTGATTCGTCAAATAATTTTCCCATTTAAAGTTATAATATTAGTTTACATCCTAGTGTTATTCCATATTTCTAAGAGATTTGTCATGAGGTTATTAACGATTGGAATCAACTAGCTTCACACACTACTACACCAAGGGCACTTTTAAGGCATTTTTTTAAGACAAAAGAAATCTTTTGTTTTAAAAAGTCATTTTTTATTTTAGTGATTTTACATTAAAATTTAATGTCAATTCACTTGTATTAAATATAAAATTTAAGACTAAAAATGTTTGATACAAATATGTTTTAAGACAACTTTATATTTAAGACAAAAATATTTTAAGACAAATTTATATTTAAGACAAGCCAGTTAAGGTGAAACTCATTTAATATAACTAAGAATTAAGAGAAAAACATATCAATTTAAGACAATATTATCTAACAAGTGCAAAATTGACACTCACAATGCACCTTAAGTCTCCCAACTTGCATGCTACTACTATCTCGCACCTATACCGAGGTTTCCATTTCACTTACTATTCATGTTATCTTATATAAAGAAAACAATTTGGTGGTCTCTTCCTTTTCTGGGGGTAGTCGACTCTAAAGAATGCAAGAACTTTTCCAAGCAATATTTCATCGACATCAATTCATCTTATATCACTTGGAGCTCTGTTGATATGACTAGAGACAACTTATCTTTTGTTGTATTCAGCACCACTACATGAAGGGGGATTCTAAATCAATTTTTTAAGACAAAAGAAATATTTTTCCTTAAAATCTGATTTGTCTTAAAATTGTCAATACGAGACGCTAGTAAAAATGGTAAAGGTAAAGGATTAAGAGTTTGTATTTACGTTGTTGATGGGTTCTTCAGGAAGTAGAGCAATGGAGGCTGACAAAAACTAATGGGATTTAGGGCAATAGAGGCTCGCAATAGGGGTGTGCTTCATGAGAGGAGCAATGGAGGTAGTTTTTCTAAGCGTGGATAGGAAGTAGCATAGTTGGAGTACATTTCAGGTTCTCCATAGATTCTATTTTAATGTGTTTCTTGAATGATTCATTCATTTTGAAAGCTACTTTGTTTTTTTTACATAAAGAAAAAAATCTATCTTTGTATTAAAATATAAGGATAGTGCATAATTCATATTTGATTCGTTATATTAGCTTTTCATACTTCTCTTATCATTCCTATGCCCATACATTTCTAATTTCCTGTTCTACGAAAAGTATATTTCTTAACATTAAATTTTAGCTTATAACCATTACATTTTCATAAATGAAGGCTTTCATTATATAAAGATACAAAACATCCATGGAAATCATGTGTCAGAATGTCTCCGAAGAGTAGTTGATGTTGCCTGCATTGACTGCGATACCCTCCTTGCAGACTCAGAAATGTTTTTTTACCTGTTTCCTACAAAATACCTATTTTATGTAGGACGTTCATTGTCCAATTCTATTCTTTGTATATATGATGGAAATTTATATGTATAAAATTCCTTACTAGTTTTTGAATCGTCATCATCTAATTTAAAATATAGTGGGATTTAAATTAGTATTCTTGTTTACCCAATGAGTGATTCCTTTTGCATCTCCATAAAGCAGAATTTCGTCTAACCTTATCCATTTTGTTGCAATAAGGAATACCCATAATGTTGTAATCTATGATTTTTTGTTTGATCCCATCCTGCCCTCGCACTAGAAGTGGAATAAATTACTAGACTTAGTAACTACGACTAGACCACATCCTCATTTCCTTTTATTGTTGGCTCCATAAAAAACCCCAACCAAATATTCCTTCCAAATATCAATTAATTTTCATTTCTTATTTCTATTAGACTTGATCATCGACTTGATCTCGTTGAAAAAACAACTATCTTGATAATGGATTCTCTAACAATCGTAAGTTTTCTGATCAAAGTGTTATCATTCCTACTTCGCTGTATAATACATATGATATATAACGAGAGGATCCTATACCTTCTTTGTGAAGTGAACCATGATAGAAGGCATATAAAAAATGGTTGATTGGTTCCAAGGAAACGAAGATTCATTTCCTCCATAACCCCATCCGAAATTAGCCTCTCATATGATCCTTTTATTATCAAATGACTTGTATCCCCCCCCGCCACATTCATAGAGGTCATATTCTAGGACTAAGAACCCACACTTTTGTAAGTCGTTCCATGTTAATATACAATCATGTGCTATGAACCAACAAAAACATTTTAATTTGTTTCAGATATTCCAACTAAATATATTTTGTAGATGCTTATTATAGTCATTGATCCTCGTGGGCCTTCACAACTTCAACTAGATTTCTTTGACTCTGAGCTTGTTATTTTTCATTCCCCCCCACCTCCATATCATATTGTCTTGCTTATCACCAATAATGATGCTAAAAGATCAAAGTTTCACTATGCCAAGATCTTCGACCCTTCTCCAACTTATGAGGAAAGGAACCTCATAACCAATGAAGAAAAGGAAAGGAAGAGTGAAGTAATTATCTTTGTTTTTGGGTCTATTTTGCGCTTAGTGACTCCACAAGTGTGAAGTATAGATGATATCTATTGCCAAAGAAGCTAAATTACCGCAGTCCCTTTTGAAGGTCAAGTGAAGGAGAAAACTAACTAGTCTCTCGAGGAAAATTTTAAATAAGGTATCATTCACCTAAACTGAAGGAAGTCAAGGTACAAGACAAGGTCATCTACATGTAATAGTGTTTTTGAATTAGGGCATGGAAGTTGTAGGTCTGAAGTAGAGAAAAGGTACTAGAGGTAGAAAGAAGAAACATGTAGTTGATTATCATTCACTCTATTAAGAAATAGAAGTAAAAATAGGAATCTTGGTGCCTTGGTATTGGAGAGGTCGAATAGGTCAAGGGTCTTGGTCTTGGTATTCACCAACTAAATTCTCTATAAGAAGAAGAATTCATTAGGGTCATTTTCCTCTTAAGCGGGAGAGGTTTTGGCCCTAGTTGATTGCATATATTCATTCTCTCTTGTCTCCTTATTGTTTATGCTTCGATAGTTGTTTGGTTAATAACACTATAATAATATAACTAAAGAGAAAATAATAATCTAAAGTAGTAGAAATAATTCACAAGCAGTTATCATCACAAGAGAACTCACCTAATTTCTATTCCCTAGATTTCTCAATAGATCATGCATCATACTTCTCCACATGTGTTCTATAATAGATTTCTTCTAGGCACCGCTACTAATCGATGAGGAGAAATTTTTATGAAACATATACTTTTCCTTAATGATATGAGACCACACACCATTTCCCGACACTTCCCTCCACATGTTTTTTATAATCAAAGACTTGTTACAAGTGGATGCATCTAAGAAATTCCAACCTCCTTTTTCGACTAGCCTTAAAAGTGCTGACCATCGTACCATATGAATTTTTTCATGTAACTATGTTCTAGCCCATAGGAAGTTCCTCATGTTAGCTTCTATCTTATGAATGATCTCTCTTGGCACTAAATAAAGGTGCGTCCAATATATTGAAATGTTGTGTAGCACCAATTTCATCATTACGATCATTCCTCTCATTGTCAACCATTTGTACTTCCAATTGTCCAATTTTTTGTGAAATATTTTGATTAACCATGCCCAATCCTGGTTATCTTAAACACAAAGTAGGTGAAATCATCATCCAATATTGATGATGCTACCCCAAATAGATCACATATGTCCTTTGTTACATTCTCCTCACTATCATCATGTAACAAGATTGATTTTCCTTCATTCATACGCAAAGTAGACACAGCTCCAAATGATTGAATGAGGTATGTAATGGTACTCCACTCCCCCACTGTGGATTCCCCATAGAGTAACATATCATCTATGAAAATTAAATGAGAGATGGAAATATTTTTGGTTACTCTGATCCCTTTAATACTTCCATTATCATTTGACACCCTCATTTTTCTACTGAAACAATCAATAACTAAGAGACACAAGAATGGATACATGGCACAACCCTACCTAATTCCTCTATATGCATCAGAAAATTGTGAAGGCAAGCCATTAATATTGACGATTTTTTTTTTAGTTTTGCAACATGCCAAAATTCATTTAATGTTAAATAGAGACATACCATGTTTTAACAGGACTAAGAAGAAGAATTCTGAGTCAATGCAAACACATGCCTTGCTCCAATCTACATTCAGAAGGAAAACTCTTTGCTTCCATGATTTAATAGTGCATCATGTCTTGGGAAATACCAACTACATCTTGTATTTGTCTACCAACTATTCCTCTATAATATGTTTCAAAAATACTACATTCAACCTACTCACAATCAATTTTGATATCATTTTGTACACTGAGTTGCAAATATATAGGACGATAATATGCAAATGTTCTTGGTTCCACCCTTTTGGGGATTAATGCTACAAAATTTGCATTTATTTCCCTCGAGATGAAGCCATGAATCCTATATGATTTCTAGATATTGCCAACAAATCTAGGATCATCAAATCAATGAAGTGAATAAAAAATTCAAGCCACCACCCATCGAGGCACAAACTTTTCTCCTTTACACATTCCTTCAATATCTTCATCAATTGCTCGTTTATGACTGGTTGTCCCAATCTGTCAGTATCCTCTGATGTGAACATGTTTGGAACTTCATTGAAATTCATTTGCAAACAAAAAGATGTCTCTTGTGTCACGAATTAGCCTCTCAAATGTATGACCATGATCTGTTCAATATATCCCTATGAAGTGAATATGCTTATGGTGTCATCTCTTCTCCTCCTTGTGGAATTGATTTGTTTCTTGGCATCAAAATGTGCATGGAAATATCTGGTATTTTTATCTCCATATTTTATCAATGTCGCCCTTCTCTTCATGTCGATATCTTCTTCCCATGAATAAAGAATGTCCCTTGTCTTAAACTCAAATTCAATGATATTGTGTTGGTATTCCTCTAAGAAGAGTAATAGGTACCACAGATCATCGAAATAACATAGGGAAATGTAAATAGCCCTAAGAGATTTAGTTTCACCCTCGTTAATATACCTAATCCATTCCTAAGTGACCCTTTTCATCTCTCTAAGCTTTCAACATATGGTGTCATGTAATTCTATGGAGGAGGAAGAAATGACCAAGACGAAACATTTCAGACCATATCCCCGAATTCATCCATTTTAAGACATTTCAGGTCTAATTCGAAGAGTTATGATCTCTTCTATTCCCCTTCGTCCCATGTCATCATAATGGGGAAGTGATTAGAAACAAATGTTTCAATAATATAACATCTTATATCTATTAGATGATTAACCATAACCTGATTAACCAAAAACTTATCCATTCTTTTATAGATTTCCCCCTCTCTAGTTTTCCCATTCCTCTTGTTGGGGTGAAGAGGATATGGCATCAAATCCAAATGGGAAAATTCCTTCATCAAACCTTTGAAATAGTAGCGATATTATCAATTCTATAATTGTTTCCCCAAATCTTTTCCCTCCCCATCAAAAAATTAAAATCCCCGACAATGATTAGGGAACTTAATCGACCCATATATGGAGCATATGACTTGACAATTGAAGCCCGTTGACAATTTCCCATCATGTGTTCGGTCATTATAATCCCCACACGTGACATAAATTACTCCATCTCAATAATTTTTGTATTCCACATAACCTCGAGACCACTAGATAATCTAATTATATCATTTGAAACTACATGTCATGTAGGGCACACAGACAACATTGCCTCCCACACCTTATCTCTAGAAGCCATTATTTCTTTGAAAAGGATTAGAGAGATTTTATGAACTCGAACAATACCTCTAAGGGAGATTAATTTTTTGGATCTCTCCCAAACCTCAGATGTTAATGGAAATAGTAATCATGGAGGCACCAAAAGTAGAGTCTCATCCCCTCTAAGGACCCAATCTCCATCAGAATCAGAAAAAGGGACATTCCCAACAATAAAATCAGAATCAATATCGAATCAGGTATTGGGAGATTGAGACTCATCAGCATAACCTAATTCAATCTTGTTACTCGCTAAAACCATTTTATAGTTAGGGGGTTTCTTCTTACTATGTGTGACATTTTTATATGATTGACCTTCAGAATCCAGAGGATTATGGAGAAGGGATATTTTAATAGAAGTCCGAGTTAGCTTCTCAGATGAGGACAAAATAGCCTTTGATTCCTTGTCAAGGGAAAATTTTCTAAGAGACGAGACCATATCCAAAGGCCAAAATGAAAACCCACCTACATAGGACAACATGTTGGAAAGAGGGGAGAACTTAGCTACAGGTTAAATTTGAGTGATAGGATCCTCACGACCAAAGTCATTCATGCAATTCATAGAGGGATATGGAATCTATCACTACCAAAGGCTAAAATGGCATCGTCGCTTCGAGGGATGACTTGCCATATGGGCTTCACATTATTAATTATCATGTTCATTCGTAAAGGGGGTTCTAAAATTTTATAAAATAGAGACAACATAATATATATATTGGGGGTGGAGATTTTTGGTAGAGGGTTATAGGTTCTAGAGATATTAAAATGAGTATTTGGTAAAACCAAGGGATATCCACTAAAATATGCATGGAGTAGTATTGACTATTTAATAGTAAAAAGAAAATGGTAATCTAAATCCTGAACACACTGATGGTTGTTTATCTCACCACTTCAAATGATGTTACCAGTTCAAGTAGACACACGAGGGAGAATATTATATGCTACCGATACCTTTTTATACCGTTCCAAATCATATGTGAATGCAAAGGAGTTTACAAAGTTTTTCTGTGAGGGTCAAGGATTTCTAGGCTTGGATAGTTAATAAAAATGGGGGCATGAGGAGGCGTTTTTCAATGCAATGTGGTTAGAGGAGGTGGATTCAATTTTTGGTTTTGGCATGGTGAAGATGCCAAAGGTTGCAAGGTGCACGTTAGCCGTTGTGAGGACAATGGAAATTGTCCTTCACTGAGGAAGAATAGGTTAGATGGCTCTTCTTTTGTGGGACCTATACACAAAAAGGGGGCATTGGTAAATGCATTTGTCCCTTTCAACACTACCTTAAATGACATTTTCTCCTCAATAGGTTTTTGTGTTGGTTAGCTTGTGCTGGGGCACAACATGTTACAGACAATCAGGGATGAGGTTTGTTAGTGTGAAGGATATCATAATACCATGGGCCCAACAATCCTTTTTCTTTTCTTATCTACTAGTAAAAGTTGTTGGCTTGCATTGGGGTGTTGATGGCTAGGGATTCACGATAATTTTGGTTCCCATCGAATCTTCTATGGATTATTCTACGGAGGCTCTATTGGTGGCCTTGTTTTATTGTCTTCATGGTTAGTCTGAAAACTCTAATCCTCGTCAAGTGGAGCACTTCATTTTGTCCTTTGAATGAATAAAATGGGTCCATATTGCCACTTGCCACTTCTATTTGATGAAATCATTTTAAAGAATGAATTTAATATTCATCTGAGGGTTTGATTATGAAAACAACCACATGGTATCTCCTCATGAAAAATTTCTTACACATATGAAGAAAAGGTCTCAAACAATATGTACATTGTGAAATGTAGGGCAAGCGAGAACTTCTACATGTTATAGAAAAGCATAAATAAGACAAGATAGAGAGGCATTGCCCACATTGAATAAATGCGAGAAAGAAATGCATAATAAGGGTGTACTTAAAGGTTTTGAATAGGTTGAAAGGAAATTGCACAGGGAATCAATACAATCATATGGATAAGTACAACCATATGGAGTCATACAAAAATTGTACATATGATTCGAAAATACCACATTCAACCTACTCACAATCAATTTTGATATCATTTTTTACACCGAGTTGTAGATAGATATAGGATGATAATATGCAAAGGTTCTTGGTTCCACCCTTTCGGGGATTAATGCTATGAAAGTTGCATTTATTGACCCTGAGATGAAGCCATGAATCCTAGATTATTTCTAGCTATTTCCAACAAATCTAGGATCATCAAATCAATGAAGTGGATAAAAAGTTCAAGCACCCACCCATCCAGGAAAATACTTTTCTCCTTTACACATTCCTTCAATATCTTCGTCAATTCCTCCCTTATCACTGGTTGCCCCAATCTATCATTATCCTCTGATGTGAACATGTTTGGGAGTTCGATGAAATTCACTTGAAAATAGAAAGACGTCTCTTGTGTCGGGAATTGGACTCTGAAATGTGTGACCATGACCTATTCAATAGATCCCGATGAACAAAATATGTTTATGATGTCATCTCTTATCCTCCTTGTGGAATTGATCTATTTCCTAGAATTGAAATGTGCATGGAAATATCTAGTATTTTTATCTCCATCTTCTAGCAATGTCACCCTTCTCTTGATGTGGATATCTTCTTCCCATGAATAATGAATTTCGCTTCTCTTAAACTCCCATTCAATGATATTTTGTTGGTATTCCTCTAAGAAGAATAATAGGTCCTACGGATCATTGAAATAACATAGGAAAATGTCAATAGCCCTAAGAGATTTAGTTTCACCCTCATTCATCTGCCTAATCCATTCCTAAGTGACCCTTTTCATCTCTCTAAGCTTTCAACATATGGATGTCATGTGATTCTATGGAGGAGAAATAAATGACCAAGACAAAACATTTCATACCATATCCCTGAATTCATCCATTTTAAGACATTTCACGTCTAATTTGAAGGGTTATGATCTCTTTTGTTCCCCTTCATGCCATATCAGCATAATGGGGAAGTGATCAGAAACAAATGTTTGAATAATATAAGATCTTATATCTATCAGATGATTAACCATAATATAATTAACCAAAAACATATCCATTCTTTTTTAGATTTCCCCCTCTCTAGTTCTCTCATTCCTCTTATTGGGGCGAAGAGGATATGGCATCAAATCCAAATGGGAAAATTCCTTCATCAAACCTTTGAAATAAACAACCATATTATCAATTCTATACCTATGTCCCCAAATCTTTTCACTCGCCATAAAAAAATTAAAATCCCCCACAATGATTAGGGAACTTAATCGAAGGTTCCTGGATAGGAGAACCTGGACCCAAAAAACACTGTGACCCACATCTGGGGCATATGAATTGACAACTCAGGCCCATTGAAAATTCCCATCATGTGTTCGGTCATGATAATACCCACACATGACATAAATGACTCCATCTCAATAATTTTTTGATTCCGCATAACCCTGAAACCACCAGATAATCTAGTAACATCAGTTGAAACTACAAGTCATGTAGGGCACACAGACAACATTGCCTCCCACACCTTATCTCTGGAAACCATCATTTATTTCAAAAGGATTAGGGAGGGTTTATGAAACCTGAGAATACCACTAAGGGAGATTAATTTTTTGGGTCGCTCCCAAACCTCAGATGTTAATGGAAATAATGATCATGGAGACACCACATGTAGATTTTCATCCCCTCTAAGGACCCAAACTCCATCAAAATTAGAAAAAGAGACATTCCGAATAGTAAAATTAGAGTAGATATCAAATCAGTTATTGGGAGTTTGAGACTCATGATCATAATGAAATTTGATCTTGTTATTCGCTAAAATCTTTTTATATTTGGTGGGTTTCTTCTTACTATGTGTGACATTTTTCGATGATTGACCTCCAAAATATAGAGGATTATGGAAAAGGGATGTTTTAATAGAAAGGGGAGTCAACTTCTCAGATGAGGACAAAATAGCCTTTGATTCCTTGTGAGGAGAAAATTTTCTAGGCAACAAGACCATATCCAAAGGCCGAAATGACAACCTAGCATTGTAGGACAACATGTTGGAAAGAGGGGAGAACTCAACTACAGGCTAAGTTTGAGCGACAAGAGCCACATGACCAAATTCATTCATGCAATCCATAGAGGGATGTGGATAATACAACAAAATATCAAAGTATATGGGATTTACCATTACCGAAGGCCGAAATGGCATTGCCGCTTCAAGGGATGAATTGCTATATGGGCTTCACATTATTAATTATCATGTTCATTCATAAAGGGGGTTCTAAAATTTTGAAAAATAGAGACAACATAATATAGATATTGGGGATGGAGATTTTTGGTAGAGGGTTATAGGTTCTGGATATATTAAAATAAGTATTTGGTAAAACCAAGGGATATCCACTAAACTAGGCATGGAGTAGTATTGACTATTTAATAATAAAAAGGAAATGGTAATCTAAATCCTAAACACACTGATGGTTGTTTATCTCACCACTTAAAAGGATGTTACCAGTTCAAATAGCCACACGAGGGAGAATATTATATGCTACCGATACCTTTTTTACAGTGTTTCAAATCATATGTTAATGTAGAGGAGTTTACAAATTTTTTCTTCCAGGGTCAAGGGTTTGTAGGCTACGATAGTTAATAAAAATGGGGGCATGAGGAGGCATTTTCCAACGCAATGTGCTTAGAGGAGGTGTATTCAATTTTTATTTTTGGCATGGTGAATATGCCAAAGGTTGCAAGGTGCATTCTAGCAGCTGTGAGGACAATGACAATTGTCCTTCACTAAGGAAGAGTAGGTTAGATGCCTCTTCTTTTGTGGGAGCTATACACAAAAAGGGGGCACTCGTAAATTCATTTGTGCCTTTCGACACAACCTTAAACAAAATTTTCTACTCAATGGGTTTTCGTGTTGGTTAGCTGGTGTTGGGGCACAACATAATACAAAAAATTAGGGATGAGGTTCGTCGGTGTGAAATATATCGTAATGCCATGGGCCCAACAGTCATTTTTCTCTGCTTATCTACTAGTACAAGTTGTTGGATTGCATTGGAGTGTCGATGGCTAGGGATTCACGATAATTTTGGTTCCTATCAAATCTTCTATGGCTTATTCTATGGAGGCTCTATTGGTGGCCTTGTTCCATTTTCTTCACGGTTAGTTGAAGACTCTAATCCTCCTCAAGTGGAGCACTTTGTTTTGTCTTTTGAATGAATAAAATGGGTCCATATTGCCACTTGCCACTTATATTTGATGAAATCCTTTTAAAGCATGAATTTAATATTCATCCGAGGGTTTGATTTTGAAAACAACTACGTGGTATCTCCTCATGCAAAATTTCTTACACATATGAAGAAAGGGTCTCAAACAATATGTACATTGAGAAATGTGGTGCAAGCTAGAACTTCTACATGTTATAGAAAAGCATAAGTAAGACAACATAGAGAGGTATTGCCCACATTGATCAAATGTGAGAAAGAAATGCATGATAAGGATGAAATTACAGGTTTTCAATAGGTTGAAAGGAAATTGTACAGAGAATCAATACACTCATATGAATATGTATGACCATATGGAGCCATACAACAGTTGTACAACATCTTCGTTTCTTTTTGGTGTAGATCGTATACCTCATTTTGAGATGATTATATTTACCATAAAGTTGTTAATTTAGATTCTTGTAGAGGATTCCTTCAGGTATGCAAAAATGATCTTGAGAAGAAACTACTTATGTATCTGCAAAACTCTTTTATTCTTCTAGTGCTTAAATTTTTAGTTATTGTGTGATTGACCCTATGATCTAAAAGTAATTTTTGCATTTTAGTAAATTTAGAAATATATCTATTTAACTAAGATCATATGGATAATAGTGACCTAGGGTTGAATTTTGGTAATGTACTTAACCCCAAATATCTCAGAAAGTGAAATATTCCTCCAAATATGTAAAATTGTGTCCATACCCGCAAAAAGTTCTATTTGAGGGGGAAACACACCTTAAAATACATGGAAGCTTTTCCATTACAGTTATTTCAAACCCCTTCTTACCTACAACATCCCCTAGCCACCTCCTTGAAGATGATGTCTCAAGACTCAAATAAACCTTTGACCAAACCTATGTGTAACTTAGTGCTACAGGGCATGATCTCAAGTTGTGTGTTCATCTTGGAAACCTCCCTTTTTTTCTCAGATCATTCATCCACATGTTCTTCAACCCTAGTTTTAACCTAAGAATAAGGATATCAATCAATGTGATGACAAAAGAGAATGTAATACATGTAACCTTTCCTCCTGCAATCTACAACCGAAAGAACTACAACCGAAAGAAAATGTAATACATGTAACCTTTCCTCATGCAATCTACAACCGAAACACGTCGCTCCCACTGAACGTTTTATATTCGTACCATTCTCAACCGGTCATGGTTCGAATCCGGACGAGCTGAGTGGAGCAGGTGTTCCACTTCCTCTGCATTATATCCAGCTAAGATGATGCAGATGTTAGGGTTTTGAACCCTAACAGGGTTGGGTAAGTAGAAAGAAGTCGATCTCTCTCCACTAAGTCCTTCGAATCCCATGGTCGCGGCTACAGCTAGCCATGCCAGGCCCGTGAGGTAGATTTCGCTATTTCTCCTTGCCATTTCGGAATTGCTTCTGGACATTTTAGATAGCATGCATTAGTGACATTCTACATAGCATGCATTAGTGCCACTGCCCAAAATAACAGCGGCCATAACTTCTTCATCCCAATATCGACCTCCAGCAATTTTTGCCACTATATCATTCAGCTGCTTCGGATTTCAATGGTGAATATAATTTACATGAGAATAAATTGGTGTATGTGATTTGGAAGCAGTGATTACAAAAATCAGTGACTACCAATACATCTCGGTGGTGAAACTACGGCTCAGCGATCATTCTGACAATTCCCATGACAATTCCCATGCTGAATGTCCAGCTCAAAAACCATTCTTACAATTCTGTAATTTGAACACGTGAACGGATCTTTTGTGTTTGCCACCAAACAAGATTAGTTACTAGAAAGGGGCTAAACTACATGAACATAATCTAAACTACATGAACATAATTAAACTTTGGAAGATAAACCATTGCCAATCTGACGCTGATATGAAATTTTCTACGAAATTAATTAGCAAGTAAATTCTATCAATTAAGCAGACCTCCCGTAAATAGGAACAATAAGGTTATAGGGTTTTATATATATTTAAAGAAGATTATTCTAACAGGAGTCTTACAAATTAGTAATGACATTTTTGTCAAATACTTTAAATTTGATTTTTTAATACACACTAGCTTTACGCAATCCACCATTACTGCAAACCAAGATTAGATGACTCATTGATAAACCTCGATGATGGAAGGCATACGCTCTTGAATAACTGGCCTTAGTTTTGTATTAGTACATAGTAACTCTCAGAAATCCTGACAAATTCGTAATGTTATTTCCGTCTGCTGCTTTCAATTATAT
>APFE031492534.1:16404-70971 GCA_000404065.3 Pinus taeda | reverse complement strand
AGATTCTACCAGCTAATAATATAACATACGTAACCATCATGGATGTATTATTTTGATATCAAAACTTTGAGCAAGGCTCATTTTCTCTCTCTGTTTCAGTCTGATTGTGTACAGACTTGATTATAGGTGCCTGGTTCAGGTGATCCTTCACCAAATTCACAACAACACATGAGAATATTACATGAAATTCTGATCCTAAGTCTAATGTTAACAATGTTCATTTTCTACTCATGGCTATCATTCATACTATAAGAAGGATTATAAAACTATCTATTGTTCCAAAATGTGCAAAGTGACTAAGGTTAAAGTCAAAAATATTTTGTATTATTTTTTTCATAAGTGTTTTATAGACTCAAGATCTGTGATTTCTATCTCCACAAAGTATTTGTATCAAGTAGATCCACTCAAAGGGATCAATTTTTACATGCTCAAGCCATAAACCCTAACCTAAAAGTGTTAGAGAGAATTGAACCCATAACCTCTCAATAGCAAATATGCTTTAAACTAATTGAAATTTAAATTAAAAATTAATATATCTAGAATAAAATATATATATATATATATTAAGTATATAGAGTTCTCAATATATATATATATATAGCGAGTTAATTTACTCTATAATTCTTTTATCATAATGAAATAACATATATTTTATAATAGTATAATTAAATAGTTTAAAGTTTAATTAAATCTAAAAATGATTATGAATTAGTTTTTAGTCTATTTAATTCAAACTATATGAAAATGTTTCTTAGCAATTTAAATTATTTAAGGCCTTATACATGCACAACTAGTTTAGCTTCAATAATTTAAAATTTTACAGCCAAACCTCACAATCAAACTTCAACATTACAATATAATATAATTAAATGACTTTTATCTATTTAATTCAAAAGATATGGAAATATTTCTTAACATCTGAATTATTTATGTCCTTATACCCACACAACTATTTCAACTTCAATAATTTTACAACCAAACTTAGCCTGGAAATTAACTTAATCTTCTCCTCCCTTAGCCTTTGGGTAATCCACGGAATTTCTCACTGGAAGTTCGCAATGGGATATGTTGTTCGTGCATTGTTGCTACAAAATCTTCCCTTGATGCGCTTCTTTGCTCTTCTCTCCTTAGATTTAATGTGATTCTTTGAACATCTTCGACAAAAACTCTATAAATGAAATCCTAAGTCACTTTAATATGTTATTTTCAAAGAGTATCAAATCTCATTCCTCTGTGTAGTGAAATATTTCTATTCTATCATGCCGAAGCACATTCCTAGGTAACTTGGTAGGTTCCTAGCTTTTTTCTGTCAATTCAGCCTCAAAATAGGCCACTACAGCAAAACCTACACGATGTACTAAAAACCTAGAGGATTCCCTGTATTTCGACATGATACAGCGGAGAGAAGAATGATGGTTGATGGAGGTGATGGAAGGCTTAAGAAAGGTGATGAATGGGTTGAATAGAGTGAGAAAATTCCTAGGATCACTCATAACTCAAAACCAAGATTAGGAGATGGTAGGATTTTCTCAACATGCTTGGAGAAATTTCTATGTAAAATGATGAGATTGGTGAAGGTCTTGGTGAAAGAAAGGAATGATTATGGATGGTTGAAGTTGTAACGTGGTTTCCTGGTAGATCTCTTTATATTTCTAAAGCACTTGCACTGCATCAAAGATTTATAATTGCCAAAAAGTCATGTAAACAAGAAGAATTCTAGCAAGCTAGAAAAGCAGAATTTCATGAACTAGTTGTCTACTTCATGTATGAGGAAAATCGTTGAATAAAATGGAATCATGTATGAAAACTTGTGTAAGACTGAGTATGGAAGAGATGGTGATTAAATAGTACACTTGCAAAACTGATCAAATGTTGGTTCAAGTATAGTAAAATCTATATCTTATGAGAAAATGTAAATTTGTCTTTTTGGGGCTCCCGTAAGGGTCTTTTCCTCAAATCATGGGACTTGAGGTAAGCGGTGAGGCCAAGCCACCTACTGATAGCTTCGTGGTTCTCCTTTTATCCCTTCTAACCTGCTACTAAATTAAATCACAAATTGAAGCAAACTAATAAACAACTAATCAAATCTACATTACTTGCAATGAAATACTTCTAAAGACAACTTGACCATGAATCTATGAAACTAAGCCAAGCATACATATACAAGAACAAGAGCCTTTGTAGCTAGGGTTGGGCCCTAATCCATGAGCTTTAGCCCTCTGAGTTAGCTCAATGCTAGATCAATAAAATGTTCATTTTCAATATCAAAACAAAAAATTACATCAATGTCTTCCACAAGTCTAGAGATTGAGAATAACTCATGTTTTTACAACAAAAAATTGAAACCTAATGAGGCTCTATGCCTCTCTAATTATAAAACTAAATTCCCCAATGAATTCCTTAAATCTAGGGAGGCTTGGTTCCCAAACTCGAGATGAACTAACTCTTTCTCTATCACTTGCTCAGGTACCTTTTGATCTTCATGACTTCGTTGATTGCACTCCAAGCTGGCTTGATTAATGGAGGAATATTAGAATGGGGGAGGGGTACATGAGGAGGATTTACCTCCTACAATCTCTCTCCCTTGTCCCATTCAAGTTTCAAACCTTATTCTTGCCAAATTATTTGGTTTTGTCTTCCAAACTTGCATTCAATGCATATTAGTCCACTAGGAATAATACCTCACTTCAACTCATCTCATTAAACAAAATATAATCAAAGCATGTATTATATTGTGAGAAGAGTTCATTTGACTAGCTGGAGGTGAATTAATGCCCATATAATTAATCAATGATGAGGCACATCAACAGAGTTAGCAAAAGATACAATTTTATAGAAGAGGTATAGAACTACAATACAAAGGCGACAAGACCTTTGGCATATTGGGTTTAAGGGAGAATTTCTATGCAAAGATAAATTGTACACAAAAGAAAGGCTGGAGGAAAAATGTCCTCACCTCATTCAGTAAAATATTTTCGGGACCAAAATCCTACTGAAATGGGGAGGTGCCATATAAATTGGATCACTATATTATTTTTCATCCATCTCATGTATAGCAACATTTTTGTCATTTAAAATACTCTGGAAGAGTCTATTTTGTAACTCAAATTTATATTTTATGTAGTCAAAATTAACAACTAGTAGGCTATCGAGTTGCCTTATAACTAGGCCACTAGGAGGAAGATGCATTCCATTGTTGCAAGAGAATTTTTTTCCATGGAAAAGAGAATATAGCCACGAGAGATAGGAGGTAGATCACATAGAGAGGAGTTGTGAAATATAGTAGCCCACGGGCCACACATATTAGTTATATTAACCTACAACCATATTTCCAGATAGAGAAAGAGACCGAAGCAGCCTCACCTTCCTACTGGGTTTTCTCCAGAAAGGGTTTCCGAGAGAGAATAATTGTGTCTTAATTGTGTGAGAGCTTGTTTTCTAATTCTCTACTTTTCTACATCATTTGTATTCTCATGTGTGCAATAGATACAAATAAATATATAGATCTTAAATTTTAATAAAACTGTAATAGTGATGAACTATCTATTGGAATATCCGCAATAATTTATGGACTGCCGTCACATATTTTAAGGAATATTCCGCTGGATGTCTGACAAACCCTCCTTGTTTGCATGTGTCTCTAATAGGGTGGTACTATTATCTCTCCCTTAGTGGCTCACTTTACTCTTTTCCTCCATAGTAGAAGAAATTAGACACACCTATAACTAAACCCTCACCAGACACACCTTCCAACGTTTAAAAGGCACACATGTGCTCGTCTCTCTTATTGAGAGTTATGGCTAAGGCATATCTATAAGAATACATGGAAACTAAGCCAATAGTTTGGATGGGTCTCCTATTCCAAATGGTGTGAGGTGTAATCAAAAGTTTACATGAGAGAGACCCCTTGGTTTACGTATTTTCAGCACCGTCAACAACGGTGCTAGGAGTTCAAGATGACAAGTTGTTCCTATTTTGTGCATTTTGAACCTCTCATCTCAAATGGATCATTACAAAATCTTACTCCTGTGTTGTTTCTCTGATTTATCCCTTTATCAATTTTCAATCCCAAATGAACATCTCTATCACTTGTGTGATTTAAAGTTTGATGGTGAGAATGGAACATCCATATCCATGCACATTTATGATTTTCTTAGATCTTGTGAGTCTTACCAAATTGATGATGAAAAGTTGTCTTCTCGTTTTTTCTTCATTAACCTTTAAGGTAAGGTTAATCAATGGTGCCATACCTTATCTCCTACCTTCATCCATTCTCCATCATTTCCTCAAGGAACTTTATCAAGCCTTTTATAGGTATGATTACTGAAATGTTTATAAGAGAATCAACTAATTAAGAATCAAGACTATTGAATAAGTTGAGGATTTCTCTAATCTATTGCTTCCATTTTGTTATGAGTTTCTCGAAGATGTAGATTGGGATTTCATTAAAAAAAATCAAAATTTACTTCATGCCATGACATGAATTTCATTAAACATGTCACAAATATGAATATTACTAATTTAAACAACATATCTGAGCATAGGGGTGTCATACTTATATGGGAATCATTAATAATCATTGATGCCCCATCGCAATAACTATATTAACATGTATTAAGCCTTATATTCATTGTACATTTAGTGATTAACAAAAACATGATGAGAGTGATACATTTTCATTGTCATAAAACTCATTCATAAGCACCATATAACCAATAGAAATATAAAGGATATAAAAACCATATAAATCACATATGAACAAGTATATTTTATGATAAAATACCATCAAGGAAGATATATCTTATCGATGAATGCAAATTCCAACTAGATTTTGGACTTCCACATTCCACCTGACCATGGATTGGCTAAACCAAATGTCTCTTCTTCCTACCATCCCTATGTCATATACCAAGCATTAATATGGGATATCATAGAACAAATGCATCAAAATCATACATGGGCTTCTAGAGGCAAAACCACCTCAACCCTCAACTAGTCATTCGTCCTCACGGTCGGAAGTCATTACCCCTCATCATATTGATTTCTACCAAATATTTACAAGGGTCTAGAGAATCTCTTCTAGCCAAGGCTCTAGGATTGGTAACTCAGCCACAATTTCTATCTTGCTCCAGAGTCTTTTTCCCACCAAGGCAATAAGACGAGTAACTCAACCCACCAAGGGCTCTAGACAATTTGTCCAACCAAGGATTTAGGATTAATAACTCAACCCAAGTTGTTATAGGTCTCTAGAACGTTTGTCGAACGAAGCAACATGGTTGTCCAGGAAATGGAAAAGGTAGGAAAAACCACTGCCAATCTAGGAAATCCTCCATGTAAATGAAAAAGATGACCAAGAAACCACATGCATATGCCATGCATGCCAAAACTAGTCAGGAAGCCACACGTGGAACTTAGCACCCTCAACAAAAACCCATTGTATTTGTTGATCGAAATGTCCTCTTGCACTTTCCTACTCTTCTTTCATCTTCTTGCTCCAAATCCAAAGAATGCTATACTCCTTCCATATTTCTTAAAGAAAACTCCAAGTATCGAAGACTATGAGAGAGAGAGAATAAAATCAGAGCTCCAAAATAGAACTAACAAAATTCTTAACTGACCAAAGCCATGAACTGATGCTTAGAAACCTTTTTTATTAATGAGGCCTCTATTTTATTAAGTTTTAATTATTTCCCTTAATTTTACTCCTCACATGCAACTTGTGACCTTTCACCTTCCTTTTCTCTTAATTCCATTATTTTCATAAATAAATGCCAATAAAATCAACTTTGTCTTCGAAAGCCCTTACCATTGCCTTTGCGAATTTTCGTATCCATAATAAACAAAATGAACACCCAGACAAGGATTTTTTTCACAACATTTGACTTAGAATATGTGTCCCGTTACCATGGTTATTAATTTACCTTTGTTAACTTTTATTACATGTTTTTTTTAATAGGGTTGTTACTTGTGGCAACTATCCTCAAACCATGCATGATTTGGCTCAATATTCAAAATGCTATTTTATAATAGTAGAAAGTTCTAGAACCTGCGAGAGAGTTAAGGAATTTCAACTTCCATTAATGGTTATATCATGATCTCATGGCCCTTGTAAGCCCCCTAGATGTTTAACCAAAAGTGGTGTCACAATGGGGATTCAATCCCATATTGCTCCTTAAAATTTAAATTTGATATGAATTGAGCACCCCCTCCAATTTCAAAACCACTATAGTGGGCATTTGTATCTCATTATTTATCCAACGAGTGCTTTTTCTCTACGATTTGAGTTGTACACACCCATCTAATTCAGGTACTGTTAATGTCAGCATGGATTTTTTAGCTCTGTGGTCAAAAGTCTTGTATGAAACTAGTGATCTACGGGATGATTTTGATTTCCTCGTTACAATGAAAGTGGAATATGTAGGTTTTAAACCTGTACAAAAATTACCTACATATGAATTCCAAAACATAAAAAATAAACAATGCGAGACCATAACACATAAAACACATATACACAGAGATTTCCCATGGATCCAAAAATCAAGACTATTAGCTTGATTTTTCATGTACGTTCCTTTCAATGTTACAATACATATTTATACATGTTGAAGCATCCAATACCATGGTCCAAAAACCATCATGTCCAAAACCATGCACCAAAATCCATCGCATCTAAAACCATGTGCGAAAAATCATGCACAAAACCATAGGTAGGTCCACCCAACCTAATATAGGATCCAGAAACAAAAATTTCTAGGGTGCTGCCCTAGACACCATAGAGTGGGGTTACATGCACCCCTCAAACCCCCTGTGACCCCCCCCCGCTCTTCAATCGACACAAGGAAGGGGGGGTATCTGACCCCCCTGTAACACCCAGTTAACTACGTGGGCTAGTCATGGAAAGAATATAACACAACCCAACATTCTCCCATTGGTTGTTTTCTTTCCACAAGTGGCGACAAAAGAGCCTAGTCATTTATCTAGCCCTGCAACGCCCATTGTTTCTCTACACCAAGAGAACTTCTCAGAGCTCACACATTGTTTTAGTGCATCTATAGTATTGTTCAAAGTGTCCACCTTTAGCAGCAACACCCTTTTTTCTTCTATCATATCCCTCACAAATGGATACTGAACATCAATGTGCTTAGTCATTGAATGATATGCAAGGTTCTTTGCCAAGAAAATTACACTTTGGTTGTCACAATCTATCCTTATAGCTTCTTGTACTAATGACATACTTGAACAAAATCTCTACAACCAAACTTATTCATTGCTTGCATGAGTAGCTACCATGTATTCTCCCTTTGTAGTTCATAGTGGTACTATAGATTGTTTCCTACTCATCTAACTGACTGCACATCTCAATAGGTTAAACACATACCCACTTGTAGATCCTCTCTGATCCAGATCTCTAGCCCAGTCTGCATCAACAACACCATGGATATCCAACACTTTTTCCAATCCTGGTCTTCCTTGGTAGCACAAACCATAATCACTAGCGCCATGCTAATGCCTAAAAACCCGCTTCACTGTTGTTGAGTGCTCCTTCCCTGGTTTTGACATAAACGTAGTCAATACTCCCACTACATGTGTAATGTCTGATCTAGTACAGATCATTGCATACATCAGGCTACTGACTGCACTTGCAAATGGAACACGGGACATGTCCTCTTCCTCTTCTTATGTCTAGGGACATTGTTCAACAGATAACCTCACACCTATAGGAATAGGAACCTTCATCAGTTTACTATCCTGCATATTAAAACTCTGAAGTGTTGTCTCGACATACATCCTGTGGTTTAACCAAGGCTTCCTCTTTCCCCAATCTATTTTAATTTCCATGCCCGAAATATACTTTGCAGCACCAAGATCTTTTATGTCGAATTTGGAGGACAATTGGGTCTTCAAATCCTAGATATTTTCTTTTTCATTTCCAACCAGCAACATATCATCCACATACAAGACCACATAAATAACATGGTCACCAATTAATTTAAGATACACACAGTGATCTGCTTTTCATTTGGTGGAGCCAAGTCCTAATTTAAATGTATCAAATTTCTAGTACCACATTCTTGGTGACTGTTTTAACCCATACAAATACTTCTTAACTTGCATACTAGTTCTTTCTTAAACTTCACCACAAAGCCTTCAATTTTCTTCATGTAGATCTCCTCTTCTAGATCCCTATGAATAAATTTGTCTTAACATCCATCTGTTCTAGCTCTAAGTCAAAAGCAACATCAACAGATAAAAGTAATCTAATAGAACCTCCCTTGGCAACAAGAGAAGAAATATCACCAAAATCAATTCTCGACACCTACGAATGACCTTTTGCTACCAACTGAGCTTTGTATTTATGCACCTTCCCTTCTACATTTGTCTTCTTCTTGAACACCCATTTGTTGCCAACAGGTTTCCCTCCAACCGACAACTCCACCAGATCCCAAACCTCATTTTTGTGCAAAGATGTCATTTCATCAACCATGGCCTCTTTCCAGTGCTTTCGATCATCTAAATCTACTGCATCCTTCATAGTTTTCGTATCATCATCATTAATAGATAAAGCAAAATTTGAAGAGAAAGCGTATGGCATATAACTTTCTGGCTGTCTTCTTTCTCGAACTGATCTTCTCACGCCTAGAGTTTATGGCTCTTCATCTTCTGATTCATCCTTTGTTGTAGAGTCTGATTCTTCCTCCTTTAGCTCAAACTCTATCTTCTCAGGTTCCTTTGGTTGGACTTCATGTTTAATAACATCTTTCACCTATCTGAACACCACATCTAGGCTATAAACAACCTTCCTTGTTACTCGTTTCCAAAGCTTATAACCCTTTAAACCATCCTTATACCCAATAAAGATGCACTTTTCAGATTTACTATCCATCTTGGTTCTTTTCTCCTTCAGAACATGTAAATATGCATCACATCCAAATACACTGAGATGTGAAAGAGAGGGTTTCTTACGAGTCCATACCTCTTTTGGATTCTTATCCTCCAACACTAATGAAGGTGATCTATTGACAAGGTAACATGTTGTCTCCGCTGCCTCTACACAGAATTCTTATCCTAACCTGACACCATTGAGCATGCTTCTTTCCCATACCATCAACGTCATGTTTATTCTTTGTGCAACTCCATTTTGTTGAGGTGTATATGGAGCAGTTTCTTGTCGTGCTATACCACACTTCTTGTAGACCTTCAAATTCTTTCCTGCAAAACTCTCCACCGTTATCTATCCTCAACACCATTATCTTCTTCTCTATCTGTTTTTCCACTAGAACCTTAAATTCTTTAAACCTGTCGAAGACTTTAGATTTCTTCTTAAGGAAATGTATCCATGAATTCCTTGAGAAGTCATCTATAAATGAGACATAGTACACATAATTACTGAGTGATGGAACCTTCACATGTCCAAAAACATCACTGTGCATAAGCTCTAATATCAGTTTCACCCTCTCACCACCAGAGGGGAAACTCACCCAATTCTTTTTCCCATATACACAATTTTCATATAAATCAAAATATATATAGCTATTACTCATACCTTCTACCATATGTTTACCATGACGTATTCGAAGGACCTTCTCTCTAATATGTCCAAGCCTTTGATGCCACAGCATGGTCTTCTCTCTAGAGACCACTAGATTTTCTGCTCCACTTTCAAGAACCATAAAACTATTGCATCCATCAATAATAGTGCTACATTGTAGCTTGTACAGACTTCCAATTTGAACTCCCTGCATCAATACCAGTGCTCTGCGAACCATCTTCTATGTAACCTTCTCAAACATTGTTTTTGCACTTGCATCATCCAGCTTGCTTACAAAAATTAGATTTATGGCCAATGTAGGAATATGCAGAACACCTGGAAGTGTTCTAACCCTTCCAACTTGCAACTTCAACTTTACTTTTCCGCGACCAACGATTCTAGCCTTCCTATCATCCCCTAAGAAGACATCACCACCATCGTATTTCTCATACTTGCAGAGCCACTCTCTATATGGGAGGGAAGTGATAGGATGCACCTGAATCAATCAAGCATGCGTCATGATCTAGATGTGTACTTGAAGAAGTCATGTAAACATCCGCACCTTCTTCTGAGGTGGTTTTTGGCTCTGCGGAAGGAGAATCATTAGATCACTTTAATTTGTCAATAGCTTTAGATTTACAATCCCTTTTGTAGTGCCCTTCCTTTCTGCATTTCCAACACACCACGTTTACAAGTTTTCCTGGAGATTTAGATCTCCCACTCGATGACTTACTTTTGTATCTGTTCTGGGACCATCCTCGTACAAACAAGGCATCACCATTCTGTCTCTCCATATTTTCCCATCTCATCTCCTCTGTTAGAAAGGATGAGAGCATTTCATCAAACTGTAAGGTACTTGCATTGCTACCTATTGCAATAACCAGAATATCCCACTAATGTAGTAGAGAACACAACAAACTGATGCACTTATCCTCATCTGAAATTTTGATATCAACATATGATAATTGACTTAACATGTTATTAAATGCATTTAGATACTCTGTCACTGAGTCTCCATCTTCCATCCTCATGTTATACAACCTTTTCCATACGAACAATTTATTCTCCGGAGACTTAGACTGGTACAAAGTCCCTAACTTATCCCGCAAAGCCTTCGTCATAGCTTCCCCTGATACATTCAGTAGTACTGAATCTTAGACACATAATCGTATTGTTCTCTTTGCATTCTGATCCAACTTCTTCCATTCTTCATTAGACACTTGTATTGGTTTACTACCCAGATAGATCGCAATCCACTCATCTTTATCCACCAACACATCCCCCATCTTGATTTTCCACAACTCAAAACTCTGACCATTAAATTTCTCGATCTCCCTCTTTCCACTGCTTACCATATTTTTGCACTACCAGAATTGATGTCACAAATCTCCCACTCAAGAGGGTCTACCACAGTCATCAGCAAAACCCCTTAGCAACAAAGGCATCCCCTTGAAGCCAAAACAACAGTGATACCAAATGTAGGTTTTAACCTCGTATAGAAATTATCTGCATAATAATTCTAAAACATAGAAAATAAACAATGTGAGAGCATAACACATGAAACACATACACAAAGATTTTCCCCTGGATCCCAAAACCATGAAAACCATCTTGATTCTTCATTTATGTTCCATTTTATGTTACAATACATATTTATATGTGCCAAAGAATCCAATACCATGGACCGAAAACCATTGCGTCCAAAAATATTGACAAAAAACCATCGCGTCTAAAACCATGTGCGAAAAATCATGCACAAAACCATAGGTAGGTCTGCCCAACCTAATATAGCGTCCAAATTTTTTTTTATGAGGCGCCGCCCCGGACCCCATAGAGTGGGGTTACCTACACCCCTAAAACACCGAGTGACTACCGCTACTACACAATTAGCAGAAAGAAGGGGGGGTCTCCACTACTCCTTTAACCCCCCATTTCACTATGTGGGCTAGTCGTAGAGAGAATATAACACAGCCAACCAAAATATCCACCTATAAATGCCACGTGGTTCATGAATCTAACTGTGAACCTTTAGTTATAATCTACTAAAGTAAGTACAACTCAATCTTCTTGACGCAAATCCTAGCCCAGATTTTATTTTAAAATTTAGAAATTAATATTGTAGTGACTATTGTGGTGTTTCCAATTGTGATTTTCATCCATGAAATATGGAATAAGGATACACTAGGTTAGGAATTGAGACTAACCTCAAGCAATATGACCCTGGCTAGAAGACAGATAAATGGGACGCTTTCATTAGAGATATTTGAAGTTGAATTTGTCTCAGATTGTAAAGGGAAGGTGTGTCATTTGTCTTGGTTACCAAATGAATGAAAATTTGTTGCATTTTTTAGTTTTTGGAAATTCCTACCTCTTGTATTTCATTGACAACTAGTTTCAAAAATCACCAAATGCTCGATTTATCATAAGTATCTTATGCACGTAGCTAGATTTGCTCTTCTATATTCGGCAACACCACTTGCAACTACTGCTTTGGCTCATGAACTAGATGAGGTGTTACCTCAAACATCACATCACTAGCAAGGGAATTCCATCTAGGTATGTACATAGGAAATGTCTAATATCCCTAATGTGACATGAGAGGATAACAGTAGAAAAAGAGATAAATGAACTGGTCAAATCACTAATACAATAAATTTGAATATGCAAGAAACTGAATATAGTACTAGAATATTTCCACTAGATGAAAGTTCAGGAGTAAAACCAGATTGTCTACATTGTGTTGAGCCTAATGGAACATACCTGGAATAGGATCGGTGCTCTATCTAGGAATTTTACCATGTTATCATCTATATACAATCTTGAAACATCATTAAGACATAATATTATGTATTATTTTCATGGTTAGAATTTCTAAATTTGGTGGTAATGAGTTTACTGCCTCTAGGTTAACAATACATAGTTGTGTTGCCAACATAGCACAAGTTATTCACAAAGTTTTATTAGATGTGAGCTTAATCACTTGTGATTATATGTGTAAGTTGGTTTATTTTTGGATGGATCAACTATAGTGTGATCTCATTATGTTTTCTTCGACAATATTCAATGGGTTTGGTTTGTTAATGGCTAATCATATTTGGATGGAAGCCTCTCCTTTGCTCATAATGAAAGTTATACCATTGATATCTTTTGACCATTCATTGTATTTTATTAATCATCATTGTAATTTTAAATTATAAGGCCTATATGAATTTCCCTCCCCAATACGACCAAGGTTGTCATCTAATAATTTGTTTTTTGTGCATGAGGTTTGAAGGCCCATCTATGTTAGGTAGAATATAATTAAGAACTTAACAATTTGGAATAGAAATAATGGCATTTACATATCCTGAACCAAAAAAATAGGGTTACTACCATTATATGTATAAAATAAATAGGAGTGATTAGTGTACGTATAAGTGATAGGAAATTCCAAACCTAGTAGGCCAAGAAAGCGAATAAATTAGTTCTTATTTTATTATTGGATATAAAATGGGATTTTATTTAATAAAGTTTGTAAAAGAGTAGAGGTTAATTAATTTTAAACCAAAATCATTTAAAGAATGATTTCATAAGTAGTTGGAAGTTATGTTTCTAGCAGTGATAAAATGGGAGGGCAAGGGAATTGGAAATGGTTTGATAATTTTGGAGGGAGGAATCTGGAATACTGTACCGAATACCCTAAGAAATTTATAAAGAAATAAATATATAATCCATTTCTCAATTTTTATTACACTATATCATCTTCTTGTGTGTATATGTAGCATGCCCATTGCATGTTTCTTCTAAGTTGTATTAGGGAATGTTTGAAATAATTTATTGTGTTCAATAATGTGTACAAGCCTTATTTTGAAACAAAATGGATTTTTAATGAGAAAAGATTAGAATATTAGGAGATTCAATTTGTTTCAAACACACATTCTTATTTTGTGGAATTAATGTAGTATAATTTCAAATGTTACATAACACATGATTACATTCCATTTAAATCTCAAATGTTAAATGCAATTAATCTTAGGTTTCTAGTCTCTTGAATTCTTTATTTCTCAAGGGATTAATACTTATCCTTCACTCATCTATCCCTCTTTAAAGTTGATTAAGCATCAAAATTTTGAGAAATTGGCTTATTTGATGGAAAAAAGGAACTTTCAAGGTTTTGAAGACTTATTGAAATCCCACTAATATATTGAATACTTATAAATTTTTCGAAAGTTGACACAAATGATTTTTATGCTTGGGAATTTACTATTATATTTTGACTCATTTTATTCCTATATTTAGTAATGTCAAAGAGTTATTTTAGCAATTGTAGAGCTAGATTCATGTGCACAATGGTAAAAAAACAATTTCTACCATCTCCATCATGGGTTACTATACATGATGGATAAGTTAAGTGTTCCTAAAGGTGAGTAATTACATCTAATTATAGAGGCTCACACCTCCAAGGTTTAAAAAACCATTGGTGTAGGAAAGACAATGACCAACTTACAGAGGTATATGTATTGGTCCAAGATGAAAGAATATATATCTAGGTTTATGAATACTATGTTATACTAGAAGGCCCAGTAATATGATACAGGGTGTATATCATCCCTTACCTATACCCATTCATCATTGGAGAAGAATTTTCATGGACTTTGTGAGATGATTAACAAAAACTATGAAAAGGACATCACTACCTTTTGGTGGTAGTTGACAGGTTTAGCAAGATGTGTGTTCTTATGCACTGTAAATAGGTCATCAGTGAATAAGAAGAAGTGAACTTGTTCTTTAGATAGGTCTAGGTGCACTTTGGTATACCAATGAATGTCATTTCAGACAAGGACAAAAGAGTTCTCATTTCATTTTTTACTACATTTTGGGAATAGTTGGACATGAAGTTGAAGAGGCCTATGAAACTCCATCCATAAATAAATGGGAAAAAAGTAGTCAATAAGAGGTTGGTGAAGCTTTTAAGGGGTTACATTTAGATCCATATGAAGGATTGGGACTAAATTATGCTATATGTTGTGGCTCGTATAGCCAATCCTCGGGTTGAGAAGAGGTTAGTGTTGATGATATCTTAGACTGTTTGTATGAATAGTTCATTAACATTGGATATTAAAAACATATTATGAAGTAGAAATTGTCTAGAATATTTTTAACGGGGGAGATTGATTTATTAATAGAAAACTCTATTGAATACTTAACATTAGGCTCTGGTGGATAGCTTTCATAAACACATAGTTCATTTGATCATTGTAGCATATATAAAATAAAAATGTGATGAAAATAAATTTAATACACAAACCTTATCACAAATTCCTTTGCATTGAATTTCAGAAGAAAAACGAAGACATTAAAATTATAAATGATATTTTAGAATACATGAAGCACATATTAAGGACATTAGATCTAATTCATGATAGACATCTTTGATAAAAATTAGACATAGATGAATCCATGATTTAAAGACTACATCCAACAGCTACAATTACATGCTATATGAGAAGAAAGAAACATATAACCCAATAAACACATGGGGGAATACATAATATAGTCTCACGCAATTAGAATAAGCATAAATTTTGTATTACCCCATGGATAGAGCATACATCTTTGTCTTTTTCCATTCATAGTTCAAAATCATTTTTAAACAAAAATTCAGAACCCCTAAAAAATGTGTCATAAATAGTTTTATAGAGTCTCATGATGAGTACACCTTAAAAAATTATTCCTTCTTGATATTCTAACAATTTTGTCACAATATAATGGTGCAAGAGTGCTAATTACACAATTATACTAACTAAAACCTAACTGGCTTGATTCCATTCTTGAAATGGAATATTTACAGAAAATTAAGAGCACTAAAGTGTCATGATTGATACAATCAAAATATCTTCATTGTTGTTGGGTTTCCTTTGGATGAGAATATCCTAGCTCAATGATGTGGAGTCCTGGAGGATTGATGAATTCGTCATAGTTTTGCCGCATTTTTTAGCTTGTTAGAGGAGAACTAATGAAATTCTAATAAGCAATATTCAAACTAGTGAGCCTTTCATAATTTTCCTTGGTGTGAAATAAGGTCCTCACTAGCCATAGCAACTGAAAATCCCTCCTTATGTAGTTAGCTATCATCTTTCCCTTTATGGAAGAGGTCTTCTCACGAGACGAGTCAACTTTTCATTTAGCCCTCACTATAGTTCTATTGTACTACTCTCATGGGATCAGTTCTCCTATAAGGTCCCAATAGTTGGGAAATTTGTCTCTAACCATTTGCTCAAAATCCGAGTAAAAATTAACCACATATTTTAACACTTTTTCCAAACATTCCTTGAACTTAGCTCTAGAAACTTCCCTGTATATCATCTTTGAGACTTCTAAGATTGTAGTTACGCGATCCACAATATGTATACACCTCATCTCACTGCTTTGTTTTTCATTAATATACTGGATGAATTTTCCAGTTGTCTCAACATTTTTCCCATCCTCCTCCTTGGTTGATAGAATAAAGAACTCATAATATTTAAGAACAATTTATTGTTCTATCATCATAGTTATATCCTCATAGATTCCCTTCATGTCAATTGCTATTTCATTCCATATAAGTTGTTTGGCTTGGAGGAGGGGCATGTTACTTTTAAAACTAATTTTCAACTCAATAATTTACTGATTCCTTATTGTCTCAACTTGTTTCTCCTTTTGTATAAGAGCACACTTGGTATTTTCCAATTCCACCTCTACTTTCTTGAGTTCACCTTTAGAGAGTTGTAATTCCTTGAGAGCCTTGATGAATTGTCCAATGGCATTTTGGGGATTCTCCAGGACAAGCATTGTAAAAATATGAGAGTTAATCCTTTGTTGGAGCTCTGCTACTTGTTTATTGAGGGCTACTACTTCATTATTCATTTCTATCAGTTCTTTAGCTATAATATCATTTTCTCTTTCCACCTAGGCTAATTATTTGGACTGCACATGTTCACTATGAGACATCTCCATCTTATGCATCAAGTCTTGAATCTCAACCTTTGAACTCTGAATAAGAGTTTCTCTCACAACCTTATCTTCTAGGTCCACTTAGAGCTTGAAAATCTGCTCTTTGAATTTTGATTCTGTAAATGAAGATATCTAGAGTTATCTCTCTCTTGCTTCAGCTTGGTGACAACCTTCTCCAGTAGCTTCTCTGCTTTGCTAATTTTCATAGTATTTAAACTCAGCCCATTAAAAATCATATCTCCTATCTATCTATAAAATTTTATTTTGTCCAGTAGAGGGACACTAGCCATGTCTAGTGATACACCCACATTCCTAAACTACGATCTTGATGGAAGGTACTGTGATGAGCGGTGATGTAATGAAAACTTCATTTGATTTCTCTCCAGGTCCACTGAAACCAAAAGTCTGGCTTGTTAAGGGACTCAATTTGATGGTAAATTTTGTTGTATCTACTCTTTTATCCTTTTAGCTTTCTTTTATCACCTTCTTTCTTTCTTTGTTGTATCTCCTCTCTATCTTTCTTCTATCACCTTCCTTACTGCCTAAGTTGGTCCTTTTGTTATTGAGCTTTGAGTAGAACTCAAAATTTCTACGTTTGTAGATGTGGAGGAAGAAGCTTGCAGTGGGTCTTCTAATGGCACCTAGAAGCCTGGTTGGTCTAGCATTCTCTCAGCTAACCTAGTCTTGATCTCCTTGTCAATTTTTTCTTGGATTTTTTCCCTTTTGTTGGAGTGAGTTTCCTCCATATCAACATGTCTGGTCTCATCCACGTTTCTCTTTTGAGATTTATCCTTTGAATTCAAAGTCTCAATCTAAATCTCTGTATTAATAGGAAAAGGTTATCCTTCCATTCAACTTTATGCCTATATTGATGATCATAATTTGAGGCATTTATGATCTTTCTTTTCTTTTATATGATGCCATGGATGTCATAGTGCCAAGTTTCTCCCATTTCAAGTTTTTGTTCCTTCAATAAATATTCAATAGGCTGAAAGGATTGTTTGGTATTTACAATGAAAGGACCTATTCAGTTGCCCAATTTGAACATGTGCTCTTTCTTGGCTGGAAAAAAATGGATTTGATCAACATGTAAGCTATTTTTGATGAATTCTAGGGAAAACATATCATGTGCATAAAGGTAGGTAAACGGTAAGGAGGAAGCTCGCACCCATAAAGCCTAATTCTGGGGTAATCCTTGAATAAGTACTAATCACCCAACCTAATTCCTTTGTTGAGTTGGATGATTTATTTTTACTAGGGAAAAGTCCTTGGGGGAGAGATATTATGGATAATTTTGTATGTTGTAGGCATATATGTGGATATGAAATGAGAAAAACACCCATTATTTGGTTTCTTCCTAACAACAACATCCCAATCAAAGACAAGCTTTCTTTGTTTGTGACAATCCATGAAACTAGGGCCCAAGTTTTCAAACTCATCCACTTGGGTGTAGAGGAATAGCTAAAATAGAAGGGAGGAGTATCTAAAGTATGCAATGAAAGGAAATGCTACAATTGGATCTTAATGGATTCAACTAGCTATGAAAGAGGGTATATAAAAATCATAGCCTAGTTGCATCATCTCTCTCAGAAAACCAATGGCATCTTTAATAATATTGGTGGTGTCAGCTTCCCCAAATAGTAGGGAAATCACTGTGTGTATAGGTTACATTGATTTTGTAAACATGGGTATAGGAAAAGCATCAACAATGGGTAGGTTTTAGTGGCGAAGAGCCAAAGCCATCTACAATAAAGCTTTTTTTTCCCTAGCCGAGAGAGCATTGTAGTTGTAATACAAGGTAGTTTCTGTGAATTTTTGAGATTTAGGAGAAATTGGGTACAACAAGGCCTTTTGAATTACTTTTGGATTTATCTCTTGGCTCTTCACTCTATTATATGATATGAAGTAAATTTTATCTTCAACATAGAACATTGTAATCCATGAAACAAATTTTGGGAAATGGTAGATAGGTATAGAAATTTGGTAGTACAACCATGAATCCACTAAAACAGTCTTCTCCCATGAAATGGTGGTCATACCTGTCGAACTAGAGGTATGACAGGTGGTATGGGTAGGCTGAGTCATGAATATATGATTCATTGTCCATCAGGGGCTCAATGTTCAAATAGGGTTTAGCCTCTTGCAATTTAGGAGTGTTAGGCTCAAGCTTTTTCATTTTGAGAATAAAGACAAAAACTATAAGTAAAAGGTTTGTGAGTTACCTGACTAACCAAACAAATTTTGAACTGAATGACATTGAGGAAGATATGGACTATCTGATAGATGAAAAACATCATTGAAAAGGATAATGATAGGAGGACTCGACTGCAGGAAATAAAATTTTAAATTGAAATGGCTAATGGGTTGAATTTTTATAGGTGGAAAAGAAATGGTAACATCACAATAGGTAAACACATGAGGAAGTGATAAGTGGCAGTAGGGGATTGGTAGGGAATTTAGATGACCAATGGAAGGGGATACATTTACCTTTCTACCACAATTCTTTCTTGTTGGCGTTAATAATGTCTTGGTGTCTCACGCGGCAGATGTGGTACCCATCTCTCTAGTAGGTGGAAAGTTAAGCGTCGGGACTAGGTCGAGAGCCCCCATATATAATTCTGGTCATTAATTTTGTATATCATTTCCATTGAGATTTATCCTCTGGGGGATGGTGGTGACGCATTGGTATCACCAATTTTCCCCTATCTATTTTAATGCTTTTATTTGGTATTTTATGCTTTAATTTATTATCTCTATAATGGTTATGCTTCGTGAATGGATTTTCTTGATAGAATGACCTCTTGGCTTTGCTACCTATGTTTCCATCTACCAAGCCATTTCCTCCCACATTTTATTTTCAATTGGGATGAATTTGTTAGAGGTTTTATGGAAACACCTATTCATTGGTTCCTTTCTTCATGTTCCCCTTTCTCTTCTGCAAGAGTTCCTAGTTCTATAGATTTTAGTTAGTGGGACCATTCCTATTTAGAATAATTTATCCACTCTATTTGTGGTTCTCCTTTCTGTCTCATTGGCCTTAACTTCTCGACTCTTTATACCCCATAATTTCTTTTGCAGTATAGTATGTGACCTACAGTGCTCATCATGGACAGGTAGGTGAATATATGTCACAAACAGATGGCATACTAGGAAGCTATAGAAAGCATGTATGGTTGTCAATGGAGTAAAGCTTCATCTACCGAGTATGATTCCTATATGTTTCCTGGAATTCTAGTTGAGATAGCAAATGAAAAGATAAATATTATAGGATAAACAAGTTTCTTACTTCATATAGATGTTTCAAGAGAAGTTTATATCTGGGTCCCCAATAATTGGGATTTTTAGGGTAGACATAAATAATATATTCTAACAATAACCCTCTCCTAGTAGATGATGTTGGTGGATACAGTTCTATTGGACCCAAACAAAGCAAGGAGGGGATTCTTCTAGTGATGGATGAGATCCATCTATCCATGAATTCTATATAGTGCCACATGCACAAAATAAGATATTATTTGAACCTCACTCATGAACCAAGAGCTCCCTTGAAAGAGGAAAATATCCCATTGAAATGGTCCCCCCTAACTCATCTACTCCAACATGAAGTGGTGCGCTTTTTTTGCCTTAATCTTTGGGGTTTATGTCCATTTTTCTGTTATAATTATCAAAATAGTTAGTATAGGTCTTAGGACCATACTTTTAGCATCTTTTGATATATTTTTGAATTCTAATATATCTTTTTTGAATAAGTTAAAGTTTTTCTACTAATTTGAGAAACCTAGGAAATCCAAGATGATATTTTCTTTAGCCACACATAATTGAATCTTTAACTTAAAAAAAATATTTAAGTAATAAAATAAATTCTCAATTAGTAACATTAACTATATAACTATAGTTTACAATAATATATTATAACCAAAATATAGGATAGTAATTTTCTTTCATAAGAATTATAAATATATAGAATTTATAAAAATGGTAAAAGTTATATAATACTAAAGAAATTAAGTAGTGCAATAAGAGATACGCTATTACATAATTCTAATAATAATATTTGTTTATTAAATTATGATATAATTATAGTAATGCAAGAATAAAGCTATACATGGCAAGAATATAATTTGTATCTTATATATAATAAGGGAGTAATAAAGGATTAGAAATGAAAAAAATAAATAATAAATTCTTATTATAAAAAGAGAATAACTTTTTCTTGGTAAAATTAAATATAAAAATATTATATTAACAATTAGGTTTATCATAAAAGGTTTAAAATAAAGATAATGATTTTTGGGTTGACTTTTTTTTGGGAAGCACAAGTTGTAGAGTAGGAGTCCAATTCTTAGTAATTTTCTAGCATCATATTTATATCATTATGATGTTTTTCAATTTTGATGACTTTTTTTATTTGCTTTATGTAGTGGATGATAAATTCCAAAAAAATTGTATCTCCAATATACATATGGTACTTTTTTCTATTTGACTAGCTAATCAATGATGAGAAATAAATTTTTTATATTTCATGTTAGTAATATGTTCCTTTACCTTGACATTTATAGAGTGACTTATTTCACCAATATCTACCTTTCAATAGAAACGTAAAAATCTTGTAAACACCTTCTCACTAGTTGGATCAATGACATATTTAATAGATTTCAAGGAGTTCCTTATTATTGTTAGAAGTTGAAGTTTCAAACCAATATGTATCCTTTTAATAACATTAGCAATCTTATTTATTATTTGATGGACATAAGGAAGGAAAGGTTTAGGTAAGTTCCTTGTTTGCATATTGCTATAATGCTCTTTGGGGTATTTTTAAGAATCCTTAAACACTTGGTGTTCCTTGTATCCATTGTATTTGAAAAGATTCAAGAGATGAATCTATCCTTATTCCAAATATTCATCATTATATATCTTGAGATCCATAGTAGTGTTAAGATGTTAACGATTTGTAATGTTTGTAATGGATGGACATGTAAAATGTAATATATGTATTGTTTAGTGAGATTATTCTTCCTAAACACATTGTAGACAACTTTCCATAGTTCAAGTATCAAGGAATAAAGATTGAACTTTTCATCCTTAGAAAACCTGATGTTCTCTAATAGATTACTAAGGAACTTCATGAATTTCAATAAATCACCATGGGCATGAGCCATCCAACAAAGAAGTGATGAACAACCTAAAAATAAATGTTTTCAAGGGGAAAGGAATCAATGGAATTATGCACGAAATGTCCCGTGATTAAATTTTCATAATAGGATATAGAGCATACCCTATCACTATGCCACATGTTTGTTTACATATATGACACTCGAAACTAATCAAATGAATTTAAGTTGAATTTTAACAAGTTATATTATGAATTCCTTTGAAATTTCTTTGATGAATTGATCTACTTCATTGATAGTGTTATTGGAAAAGATAGAAACCCTGTCAAATATTACCAAGAATCATATAGATCCATCATCATAATATAGATGTATTATCACATCTCTTAGTGTCAATGTCTTCACACTGCTATTAGTGATCAAAATCTACTCTTTTGCATTTCATAGTAGGAGTCCCATACTGATGAGTTTGCATTCCATTAGGTCATGGATTCACTGATGGTAGGTTTTACTTCAATTTTCTTTCATGATCTATACTTTTTTATCCTCTTCCATATATTTCAGTCATGGCTCATGTTCACTCTGTAGTTTATTTCATTAGGTCTTAGGGTTTGGTCTCAATAGGTTTTAAGGTCTCATCATGGTAAAATTCAGTGATTATATGCCAATAATGATAAGCAAGGACATGAGGAGATCAATAATGATTGCTATAGCCATAATTTATCATTTTGAAAGGCCAATGTAGTTCTCACCTGAAAACTTGTTTCAAGGTGAAAATGGAGTATTTTGTTTTTCTCTTCATTTATGATGTAATTTTATCTTTTCATATGTAATATTGGTTCCCAACTACTCCTAAGCATCTTGTGATGATTCCAAGCACCTACAACTACAAAAGTAAACTCATCATGAACACCAATTCACCTGCAAAAGAAAAAGAGAAAATAAGCACTAAAACCCTAATTTCCTCTCCCACTGAGCTAGGCTTGGGTATGGGATGAGAGATATCTAAGCAGAGGATGCGCAAGGGATATCAAAATGTATGAGGTAATTTCCTATCTTCAAACATCAGGTCTCGATCGTTTGTCGAGAAGTCATTCAAAGGAACAAGCCATTCACCACACATGAGGGACAATTTTTCTTCAAACTGTGCTTTTGAGCAAGAAAAGATGAATTTTGACAAATGTGGGAGATATTTTTGTCCATGACTGACCCCAGAATAAGAAAGTCATTCACTTTTTATGTAGGTTTCATGGTTTGGGACGAATGTCAAAAAAATAATTTGCCTCAGGAGGGTTAATGAACTTCTGGTGTGACGTTCGTAAAATCAATTTTTGTCCTATATTGGATAACCAAATGAATTACTTGATGAGTCAACTGATAATTACACACAAGGATCTTTCCAATGAGCTATCATGAGCTCAATTTGGATTTGCAGAAGACCTTCAAACGTTGACTCCAACAACACTATCCATTTTGGTAGCCTCATTCTGCACATTTTGACCAGTCTTGGGAGATTTAGATTTTCACAAGGAAAATGAACTCCAAATTCAAAAATTCAAGATTTTCTGGAAATTATACTTGACACTCTTTCCAACGAGCTATCAGATGCCCAATTTAGACATCGGGAAGGAAGTCAAAATTTGTCCTGATATGGCGCAATGCTCGTGGGAAGTGGTGATGCGCTCCTAGCCTCGCGTTGCACTCTTGGAAAAATTTCATAGTGTAAATTATAGCTGGTGCTCTGCTTAAAGACTGGCACTACACTCTAGGGTGGTGGCACTGTTCTTAGGCCAGCCGTGCTAGAAAACGCCCCGAGCTTCCGATTTGTGACAAACTTCCTCGTCTTCACTACTTAGCATGTAAGTATCATTGCCTCCCCTATTTTTTAGTTTGCATTTGGTAATAATTTCGTGGTTTTCATTCTCAAATATGAAACCCTAATCTCCACTAAAAAATCCTAGTTCCCACTATAAAACTCAGGTTCTTTGATTCTCCCTATCACTCACCTTATAAACTAAAGATTTAAATCCTCATCACTATTATCACCTTCTACCATCTATTCATTACTCCCTAAACCCTCGCCCTCTCATGGTTTTCCCATAGCTTCACTCACATACATTCCTCCACAGCCATTGGACATAACGCCCATGCCATACATTACCAAAACTGTAAACTAGGAGAGTCAGCTAAATCATGGACAGAGGAAGTGATTTTGAGCATGATGATGAGCCCGAGGAGCATGACATTGAGATCATTGATATAGAGGCTCAAGAGAGGGAAAATGTCAAATATGTCATTATTCAAGAGAAAGAAGCGCAAATACAGGCTTTGACAGACAACTTAGAGAGAGTTGAGTTTGTCAGCACTTACCTTGGAGCAAGAAAACAAACAACTATGTCATAAACAGGTCGTCATGGAATGATCACGAAGGTAAAAGCTAGGTTAAGGAGAGATTTAGAGGGAAAGAAAGAGAAATATAGGTTGAAGATGTTAGCTGAAGCTTCCTTGGCCAACCAATGTACTTGATGGTGATGCTCCATGCCAAATTTGGGCAAATTTTGAGCAGCTTTCACATTTTTGAAAATTTGAAAATTTTAACACAGAAAATTTGCCAAGAAGCGTAGCACCCACGGCACTGTGATTTTCCCTGAGGAATCCATTGGAGGAAGGGCTGAAATTTTTGGATTCATAATTATGAGGACATGCAACGTACAAATTTTTAGAAGTTTTGGAATAGATTTGGCTCACCAAAATGTCCAAAAACTACAAAAGAATGACCTTTCTACCACTTTTTGGACACACAGAAGTAGTCCTAGAAGATTCAATATTTGAGGGGGGAAATGAGCTCCAAATTCAAAAACTCCATGTGTTCTAGAAACTAGACTTGAATACATTTCCAATGCACTATCATGGGCTAAATTTGGCTAAGCGGAAGACATCAAGAACTAGGTGGAAGTGGCACTGTACTTATGACCATTTTGCTCAGAAAACCAAAATTTCGTTGCTTTGACTATGAATTTGATTTCTCTCTCCTAATGGATGGTTTCACTGATGTAATTGATCAGAGGACATATAGATGTAATAGTAAAGTAGTGTGAGAGCGTAGATTCATTAATTAGAGGTGGCTCTGAGGCAAATGAATATGTTTCCTCCATTTTGGAGGCATGTTGTTTGACTACCTATATTCCAGTTCTTTGTTGGGAAATGGTTGAAACATTCCCTCTTATAATGGGTTCGACCCCTCAAGGTCAAGATGAGTAGTTTAGATGTCTATATTACGTGTTTTCTTGGTCATTTGGTGGGGTTGGATTCAACAGGACCCTCATGAACTGAACACTTATCATTTTGTAGCAGTTTTGGTAGGAAACTAATACAGTTGCATCTATTTTTATGGGATTCCTGTGGTACTACCTTTAGAATGTGTTTCTTCTTCTGTTAATATGTTCTCGTTATATATATATGCCTCTTCCATATAATTTCTTCTGATTGGTTGTTTTCAAGCCAGATAGGTGGAATACATTGGGTTTTAATGCTCTTGCCTTGGGAAAACACCAATATTTCACCTTTTTCTTCTCTTTAGGAAGGATTCTTGACTTACTCAGGCCCTTATTAGCTCCTCACTAGTGTATTCTTTCACCCCATCAAGCTTAAGGTACTTAAGATCATACCTACCTTGCCCGATAAAATCCCCGTGATTTTGACTTAGTTTCCCAGACCCAAAATTACCGAGCTCCTCCTAATCTGGCAAGAAACACCAACAAATTCAAATAAACCTTTTGAGCTACTATACCTAACATAAAAGCTTATTCCCGATCTAGTCATATTGACTGAGATTCATAAGGAGAGAGTCCTCTAGGCCTGGTAGGGCTAGTTACAAATTTAAGATTGGTTTCTGGTTACCCTAGAATTGCCTCCATTTAGCCTAAGGTCAATCGAGGTGATCACATAATGGAGACCAACTAGGGAATGTAGTTTTATGTTCCTCAGAAAAATGTATCAAGTTTATATCTGACTGTTGATGGTGGACAATGATCAGACACCGAAAGGTTGAAATCATTCACCTAGCAACTCTAGTGTCGAAAAATCACAAGGTTCAGAATTTTTATGGCAACTCTACTCTTCAAGAAGTAGTAGCCTGAAGAATTTCTTGGTGAATTCATTTTTATCAAAAATGGATTTGTTTTCTCTTGGGTATGCTCCCATGAGCGGCATTCCAAGTTTCTCAAATAAAATTCCTAAGTTAGATTGGCAAAGGAATTTGCCTATGTTTAAAGACGATGATAGGAATGATGCTACTTTAAATCTTGTTAGATTTCACATGAATATTTGCAAGTTGAAGGTTGATTTTCTAGGAGATTGTATGATGAAGATATTCATGGCCACCCTGGAAGGTGAAGCCCGATTTTCGTATGAAAGTTTGCCACTTGCTTGTATTTAGTATTTACAATATTTTCTTAGCATGTCTTTCAAAGGTATAAACAATCTTATCCATCCATAAATTTAGTTCAAAATTGTTGCAAACATGTTTATAGTTTTATTGAAAAGCTTGACAAAATTTGTGAAGATGATGACTTCATGGATTATGAGATCATGGAATCCCTGTATGAAAATCCATTTCAACAGCATAAAGAGAGCTTAGAGGATGCTTGTCAAGATGCTTAGGAAAATTTGCAGCAAGTTCAAGATCTTAGTACAATTTAAAATAATGGAAGATAAGTTCTTATTTCATATATGATCATAGCAGAAGTTGGTACACAAGAAAATCAAGCTCTAATTTCATATTGTGATAAAGTCAAGTTGGCTATTCCAGATCTAGATTCGGATCGTGATGAGGAAGAAATCATTGAAACTTTCTTTGATTTTTCCCTTCAACAACAGTCTCAAAAAGTCAATCACTTTGTTACACAAGATCATAATCAACATATAATAGCTTCTTCTTTGCTTGAAGATGAAAGAATTTTGCATCTTGATAGTAAACATGAATCACATGAAATGAATCAAAAGTTTGAGGAAAATTTATATACTCCTTTGCTTGAAATTAATGAAGATACTCAACAACCTTGTGAATCTTTAGGAGGGAAATAAGACAATTACTGTTTTAGCAAAAGGAAACAAAATGTAGTCTCTCCTCTATCTAAAGATGAGATAGATCAACTCTTGAAATGTCATGTTATAGCCCAAGCTATTGCAAGTTTGCAGCATTCACATAGTCAAGAAGGTTTTAGTGAAGCTTCTTCCACTTTTGAAAATGATGATAATCTTGAAATTAGATTTGTAGATCAGCGAATAGAAATTCCTTTCTTTCATGAAGATGATAGGGTAGTCATGTTTGATAATCTTGAAGAATGTTTTCTACTTAAGAATGACTTAGACTATGAAATTGAGAAATATGAGCCTGAGATACACAATATGTCAGAAATTGAGTCAAAATTTATCATGATCGAGGAATTTACAGCCAACACTTAGATAGCAGAAGCTTATACTTCTCTATGCCTTCCTATCAATCAACAGCCAGCTCTTTCATTTTAATTTAATTTTACTTGTTTCCATGAATATAATTTTTATTAATATATAATATATATATATGTAATATATATATATATATAATATATATATGTATATATTATATATATATATAATTATTATGGGAATAATAATAATATTAATTATATTTTTAAGTAATATAAAGTTATTAATAAATAATTAAATTAATTAATTAATTAAATTTGACCTTGGGTCCTAGAGTCAAATTTATCCGTTGGAGTCTCTGCTCAGTCTATTTAACAGTTGGATATGTCCTCAACTTGTCCTGACTATGAACCACACTAGTTGGTTCGAAACGCGTCGACAAAGGTCTTTCTAAAATATTTCCAGCTTCGACAAAATAAAGAAAGCTGATTAACTGTTTCGACAAAATAAAAAAAGCTGATTAACTATTTACTGTGGTTTGGGAAGCGAGTTGAAAGGTAAACTCGGCTGCAATTGGTATGTGATCGGAAGAGCGATTAACAGTAGGAAGCCCACCTTGCTTCACCTCATCCTCGTCGATCAACTCCAGTAACGACACCACTCTCAACTTGGTGGTACTGTAGAGAATGTAATCCAACGTTCCCTTAAATGTTTCCCGGTCATTCTTCACGAAGTTAGTGAAACGGGGCTCCCCGGTTTCACGATCCATTTTTTTATGAATGTCGTCCTGCAAAGCATTGCATTGAAAATATGAAGAATAAGCACTTGCTAACGGTAATGTATGGCGAAATTCCTTGTGTAAAATATGGACAAAGCCTTTGATAAGAAGTGAGTGGGCAAGGCTTCCCGGCAAAGAATTGAAGTCCCCACATATTACAAGAGGAATATCAGAGACAGAGTCATTCTCTTGCTCCAATTCATTCTCCAACTGTTTGAGCAAACAATCAACCTGCCACAACTTTATCTCACTGATTTGTGGATTTGCATGAATGTGGGTATTAGCTATGACCACACGTTGATTAGTCTTTTTGAACGAAAGCTGAACATGCAGGGCAATGTTGTCTTTGTACTTTAAACCTATCCACCACCATCTTATCAAATCAAACTCATTCACTTGATAAAACGTTGCACAACCGTCAATAGTTTCAGTTAAATGTCGTCTCTTCTTTTCTTTAAACAGCCCCTCATATCCTAGTTTTGCCAGTTCTGGTTTGAAAAAATTATAAAAGTGGTTGTGTTGCACTTCCTGGAGGCAAATGATGTCCGCCTGACATTCTAATATTTCTTTTAGCAGGTTTCGTCTGCGGTATTCCCAGCCAAGAGCTAAGGACGGACAGTTGGGAAACTGCTCTGAAGTAGCATACCTGTCTGCCAGAACATTGTATGTTAGCACTGTGAATGATGGACCCACTGTCAAACTTCCATCATTCAAGTTGTTGTTAACCTTAATCATTTTCTGAGGACTCCGGCGAATAACAGGCTTAGTAACAAAAAAATCCCTTTTCTTCAATGTGGAGAAGTGATTCGGTCTATAAAACTCTGAGGTAGACTAACTGTAATTTCTCTGAGATTTTCTATACTCTCTTTCGCTAGGACCGCATGCCACTTTTTATAAATAAAGCCCCACGCTTTATACACAGAATCTATAAACAGAAATAAGTAAAGCTCCACGCTCTATGGATAGACAGAAAAGCTGGATTCGTGGTTTTATTCGCTTATTTATTCCTTCCATAAATTCCCATTAGCCTTTATTTATATAACTTAGTGTTGTTTTTTGGGTTTATAAAATAAAAAGTTGAACGGGACGTCGGTATGATTTGAGCGTTCGTAACCCCACAAAACAAATTAATACATCATGGGTGGTCATTGTCGGATGATGTAAGTAACCCTTTAAAAAAATATAAAAATATAAAATTAAATCTTTAATATGCACAATCTATTTTTCAATGGAAAAAATGAAATTTATCACTGAATGACAGCCCATTCTAAATGCTCTCACATAACCCATTGTCGAAATCTTATCAATTGTTGTGGTATGGTCAAAAACGTGTTGCAAAGTAAAAAGTTAATTGATGCTTCATTTCAAATCTTTTTTATAACCAATAAAGAATCTCTATCTCATATTCCTAATCTAATTGTAGGGTTAATTTGAGAGTCATCATTTCACCATAGGAGAATCTTTTTGGTTAAATTCAATACACATTAAGATTTTATTCTTGGAGGAACCCCTTAAATTGCAAATGGTTTTCTCCCACCATGTCTATTATCCCACCTATCCTTCTTGGGCTAGAACTTTATATCCCCTCTTGGAAGCATAATTCATGGAATGGTTAAGAGATCATAATTTTTGGTCATCATCTGCCCTTATTTTGGCATTATAATATTGCAAGGCATTTTCACTTAACTTTGAAACCTCCACAAGATCCTCTCCCACACACAATTCCTCCAAAGTGAGCTAGGTTTTTTGCAAATTTGTAGGCCCCCTATAGTTCATAATCTATCTTGGTGAAAAAACCATCTAGTTTGAGGCTCATGAATCACTTCAGGAAGTGATATATCTTAGCCTTTAGTGCCTCTTTAAGAGTCGAGCCCTGTCTAGAAATTACCCCCTTTACCCTCATTCTATATAAACTAATTACCAATCAAATCAAGTTTTGGCTTTACAGTTTCCATATTGTTTGGCAATTATGTAGTTGTTTGACAAGAGTTCTAATCTAATCCTCTATTGGCATTGAATACAACTACTGAGATTTGATTGTCTAGACCCACAATGCTTTTCCTTGTGGTCCACCCTCCATACAATTTTAGCTACGAGCTGATTCTTATAATTTTCTCCCAACCAAATAAATTTGTAGTATAATACTCCAACTGCTTGCAATACAACCTTTCGTATTTAAGTGAATGAAATCTATCATACTAGTATGATTTCTAAGAGACATTTTACAAGTAACAATCTTCCCCCTCTCGAGAGGGGAAATTTCTAATGGAAAAAATTCTTTCATGTTTTTGTTATTTATTATCATTCACCCCAATTTATTTTAATAATTATTGTATATAAAGGATTGACCCATACTTATTTACCAAAGAGAGGGATTAAAAAATAATTTTCACCCCTAACAGTTGACCAACAACCTTCCACTCACCTTTAATTTCAAGATTGGTCATCATGATTTTTTCCCACCCTATTTTGTATAAATTGCCCTTCCTACTTTCATTCACCAAAACATTGTGGTACGGGTCCCTTAGAGTAAACTGAAAAGTCAATTTTCGAGTGGTATGGGTATCTCAGAGAAAAGCCAAAAGTCAAATGATCCATGATATCCTTTATTGCCTCTATAAGGGTCAAGCCTTATCTAGACATTACCCTCTGTACCCACATTCCATAACAACCAATGACCAATCAAATCAAAAGTCGAGTTCATAGTTTTTATATTATTGCGTCATTATGTGGTTGTTTGACTAGAGTTGTAATATAATCGTCTATTGTCGTTGATTACAACTATTGAGCTCTGACTATTTAGAGTCACAACGGTTTTCCTCGTGGTCTAACCTCCATACAATTTTAACTATGAGGGCCTTTGAGAAGGGGAAGAGATATTTAGGTCCCATACTCCATCTTCTTCTGGGATTGCGAGTTTTGTCTAGGATTATAGTAGAAGCTCATTCTTATATTTTTATCCTTGCCAAATAAATATGTAATACAATATTCTAATTGCTTCCATTACAAACTTTATGATACAAGCCATTGGCGAGTGAAATATAATATGTTACTATGAATTCTAAGACATTTTTGACATGTAACAACATTTCCTCCTCTCAAGAGAAAGGAAATTTTTACAGAGAAATTTCACACATTGGCAAAACTAGGAGTTTACAAATTTTGGCTGGTTGAATTTCTTATGTTCTTGTTATTTATTATCACTTACCCAAATTTACTTTAAAAATTATTGCATATAAAGGGTTAGCCCTTTCTTATTGACCAAAGAGAGGGAATACAAAAAAAATTTCACCCCTAACATTTGAGCCACAACCTTCTATTCGCATTGACTTCCAAGATGGGGGATCACAAATTTTTCCCACCCGATTTTTTATAAATGGTTTTCCTACCTTCATTTACACAAACATTGTGGTATGCGTATCTCAACACAAAGCTATAAGTCAATTTTGGGGTGGGTGTAATGAAAATATGCTTGCAATACTCAAATTTAATAGGAAAGCACATATGGCTTTAATTTTAGTCTTTAAAGCACCTTATTTGTATTTACGACCGAAATCTATTACACACCCTATTTGCATGCTATCACTACATGTCTTATGTTATGGGTTTAGTTTTCATCCATTGATGTGTTTCAAGGCTTTTATGGTATATAGTAAATGCTTTTATGAATTCTTAATATGGGCACCTCAATGTGTGCTCTTAATAGTGAATTTTTGTATGAATGTCTACGATTAAGGTGACAATAGTTCCTTTTACATTCATTTTTATCAATGCTCAATAGCATTTCATTATGCCTTTTTTTATTAGGTGTCCTTGTTTTTGAAAAATATCTCTTCAAGTAGTGTTTCCGAGGAGCATATGATCCTTTGTCATAAGATATTTTAGTTTTAGTAATTATCTCTCTTCAAAGATATTTCAATAAAGGTTCTCAAGTTTTCTTAAATATATTCGATGAACTACAAAAATTTACATTACGGTCTAAACTTATTAATATGCATCGATGCCAAGGCACAAAATTTAAATATCGATTCACACTAAGGCCATTATATATTAGTGACATTAGTCATTCCATTCAATGAAACAAATTAGAAATGTGAGATATCAAAAATATGCACACTCAGCTCACACACAAACATATTTCATTGGATAGAAGACATTTTAAGAGAGGATTCATAGGTGTAGTCATGTACTCGGATGCTACTCTAATGATTTTATCATCCATTTTGTGTTTGGAAATTCTTTTGTTGGACACTTATTCTGAAATACTGTAAATATGAGATTTTGGCATAATGATAGTACTTGAACTTGCCAATAAATTATTATACTTTGTATCTGCATATTCCTTTTGTCATGATAAAGTATAGTCTCACACAAATTTCTAGTAAAATAATGTGTATCAAGTTACTAGAAATGTATTATATCAATACAAGATTCCCTTTATTTGTAGAATTGATTTTAATTTTTTGTTAACAAATCTTGGCTTTCAAAGCTTAACTATATGTTTGTTAGGCTCATGCATTCTCATAATGGCCTGTAAGTTCTACTTTCAAAGCTTATGAATTCTTCATTATTGTGATTCGTCAAATAATTCTCCCATTTAAAGTTTTAATATTAGTTTACATCCTAGTGTTATTCCATATTTCTAAGAGATTTGTCGTGAGGTTATTAATGATTCGAATCAACTAGCTTCACACACTACTACACCAAGGGCACTTTTAAGACATTTTTTACGATAAAAGAAATCTTTTGTTTTAAAAAGTCATTTTTTTTTTTAGTGATTTTACATTAAAATTTAATGTCAATTTAGTTGTCTTAAATATAAAATTTAAGACTAAAAATGTTTGATACAAATATGTTTTAAAACAACTTTATATTTAAGACAAAAATAATTTAAGACAAAAACAGTTTGAGACAAACATATTTTATGAAAAAACTTTATATTTAAGACAAAAGTAGTTTAAGACAAAAATATTTTAAGACAAATATTTATATTTAAGACAAAAACAATTTGAGACAAAAATATTTTAAGAAAAAAATAGTTTAACGCAATTGTTTTAAGAAAAAAAAATTACTTAAGACAAAAATATTTTAAGACAAATTTATATTTAAGACAAGCCAGTTAAGGTGAAACTCATTTAATATAACTAAGAATTAAGGGAAAAACATATCAATTTAAGACAATATTATCTAACAAGTGCAAAATTGACACTGACAATTCACCTTAAGTCTGCCAACTTGCATGCTACTACTATCTCCCACCTATACTGAGGTTGCTATTTCACTTACTATTCATGTTATCTTATATAAAGAAAACGATTTAGTAGTCTCTTCCTTTTGTGGGGGTAGTCGACTCTGAAGAATGCAAGAACTTTTCCAAGCAATATTTCGTCAACATCAATTCATCTTATGTCACTTGGAGCTTTATTGATACGATTAGAGACAACTTATCTTTTTTTGAATTCAACACCACTACATGAAGGGGGATTCTAAATCAATTTTTTAAGACAAAAGAAATATTTTTCCTTAAAATCTGATTTGTTTTAAAATTGTCAATATGAGACGCTAGTAAAAATGGTAAAGGTAAAGGATTAAGAGTTTGTATTTACATTGTTGATGGGTTCTTCAGGAAGCATAGCAATGGAGGCTGACAAAAACTAATGTGATTTAGGGAAATAGAGGCTCACAATAGAGGTGTGCTTCATGAGAGGAGCAATGGAGGTAGTTTTTCTAAGCGTGGATAGGAAGTAGCATAGTTGGAGTACTTTTCAGGTTCTCCATCGATTCTATTTTAATGTGTTTCTTGAATGATCCATTTATTTTGAACGCTACCTTTTTTTTTTACATAAAGAAAAAAATCTATCTTTGTGTTAAAATATAAAGATAGTGCATAATTCATATTTGATTCGTTATATTAGCTTTTCATACTTCTCTTATCATTCCTATGCCCATACATTTCGAACTTCCTCTTCTACCAAAAGTATATTTCTTAACATCAAAATTTAGCTTATAACCATTACATTTTCATAAATGAAGGCTTTCATTATATAAAGATACAAAACATACATGAAAATCATGTGTCAGAATGTCTCTGAAGAGTAGTTGATGTTGCTTGCATTGACTGTGATACCCTCCTTGTAGACTCAGAAATGTTTTTTTACCTGTTTCCTTCAAAATACCTATTTTATATAGGACGTTCATTTTCCAAGTCTATTCTCTGTATATATGATGGAAATTTATATGATTAAAAGTCCTTACTAATTTCTGAATCGTCATGATCTAATTTACAATATAGTGGGATTTAAATTCGTATTCTTGTTTACCCAATGAGTGATTCCTTTTGCATCTCCATATACCATAATTTCGTCTAACCTTAGCCATTTTGTTGCAATAAGGAATACCCATAATGTTGTAATCTATGATTTGTTGTTTGATCCCATCCTGCCCTCGTACTAGAAGTGGAATAAATTACTAGACTTAGTAACTAAGACTACACCACATCCTCATTTCCTTCTATTGTTAGCTCCATAAAAAAACCCAACCAGATATTCCTTCCAAATATCAATTAATTTTCATTTCTTATTTCTGTTAGACTTGATCATCGACTTGATCTTGTTGAAAAAAACAACTATCTTGATAATGGATTCTCTAACAATCGTAGTTTTCTCATCAAAGTGTTACCATTCCTACTTCGCTATATAATACATATGATATATAGTGAGAGGGTCCTATACTTTGTTTGTGAAGTGAACCATGACAGAAGGCATATAAAAAATGGTTGATTAGTTCTAATGAAACGAAGATTCATTTCCTCCATAACCCCATCCCAAATTAGCCTCTCATATGATCCTTTGATTATCAAATGACTTGTTTCCCCCCCCGCCACATTCATACAGGTCATATTCTAGGACTAAGAACCCACTCTTTTATAAGTTGTTTCATGTTAATATACAATCATGTGCTGTGAACCAACAAAAACATTTTAATTTGTTTCAGATATTCCACCTAAATATATCTTGTAGATGCTTATTATAGTCGTTGATCCACGTGGGCCTTCACAGCCTCAACTAGATTTCTTTGACTCTGAGCTTGTTCTTTTTCATTCCCCCCCATCCATATCATATTGTCTTTCTTATCACCAATAATGATGCTAAAAGATCAAAGTTTCACTACGTATGACCCACAGTCCTCGTGATATGTCTCTAGTATGCCAAGATCTTCAACCCTTCTCCAGCTTATGAGGAAAGGAAGCTCATAACCAATGAAGAAAAGGAAAGGAAGAGTGAAGTAATTATCTTTGTTTTTGGGTCTATTTTGCTCTTAGTGACTCCACAAGTGTGAAGTATAGATGATATCTATTGTGAAAGAAGCCAAATTACTGCAGTCCCTTTTGAAGGTCAAGTGAAGGAGAAAACTAAGTAGTCTCTCAAGGAAAATTTTAAATAAGGTAACCTTCACCTAAAGTGAAGGAAGTCAAGGTACAAGACAAGGTCATATACATGTAATAGGGTTTTTGAATTAGCGCAAGGAAGCTATAGGTCTGAAGCAGAGAAAAGGTACTAGAGGTAGAAAGAAGAAACATGTAGTTGATTATCATTCACTCTATCAAGGAATAGAAGTAAAAATAGGAATCTTGGTGTCTTGGTATTGGAGAGGTCGAATAGGTCAAGGGTATTGGTGTTGGTATTTGCCAACTAAATTCTCTGCAAGAAGAAGAATTCATTAGGGTCGTTTTCCTCTTAAGCGGGAGAGGTTTTGGCCCTAGTTGATTGCATATATTCTTTCTCTCTTGTATCCTTATTGTTTATGCTTCGGTAGTTGTTTGGTTAATAACACTATAATAATATAACTAAAGAGAAAATAATAATCTAAAGTAGTAGAAAGAATTCACAAGTAGTTATCATCACAAGAGAACTCACCTAATTTCTATGCCCTAGATTTCTCAATAGATTGTGCATCATACTTCTCCATATGTGTGCTATAACAGATTTCCTCTAGGCACCGCTACTAATCCATGAGGAGAAATTTTTATGAAACATATATTTTTCCTTAATGATATGAGACCACACACCGTTTCCCGACACTTCCCTCCACATGCTTTTTATAATCAAAGACTTGTTACAAGTGGATGTATCTAAGAAATTCCAACGTCCTTTTTCCACTAGCCTTAAAAGTGTTGACCATCGTACCATATTAATTTTTTCATGTAACTATGTTCCAGCCCATAGGAAGTGCCTCATGTTAGCTTCTATCTTATGGATGATCTCCCTTGGCACTAAATAAAGGTGCGTCCAATATATTGAAATGTTGTGTAGCACAAATTTCATCATTACGATCATTCCTCTCATTGTCAACCATTTGTACTTCCAATTGTCCAATTGTTTGTGAAATATTTTGATTAACCATGCCCAATACTGGTTATCTTAAACAAAAAGTAGGTGAAATCATCACCCAATATTGATTATGCTACCCCAAATAGATCACATATGTCCTTTGTTACATTCTCCTCACTATCATCATCTAACAAGATTGATTTTCCTTCATTCATACGCAAAGTAGACACAACTCCAAATGATTTAATGAGGTCTGTAATGGTACTCCACTCCCCCACTGTGGATTCCCCATCGAGTAACATATCATCTATGAAAATTAAATGAGAGATGGAAATATTTTTGGTTACTCTGATCCCTTTAATAATTACATTATCATTTTACACCCTCATTTTTCTACTGAAACAATCAATAACTAAGAGACACAAGAATGGATACATGGCACAACCCTACCTAATTCCTCTATATGCATTAGAAAATTTTGAAGGCAAGCCATTAATATTGACGAAAAAAATTGTAGCTTTGCAACATGCCAAAATTCATTTAATGTTAAATAGAGACATACCATGTTTTAACAAGACTAAGAAGAAGAATTCTGAGTCAATGCAATCACATGCCTTGCTCTAGTCTACATTCAAAAGGAAAGCTCTTTTCTTCCATGATTTAATAGTGCATCATGTCTTGGGAAATACCAACTACATCTTGTATTTGTCTACCAACTATTCCTTTGTAATATGTTTCAAAAATACTGCATTCAACCTACTCAAAATCAATTTTGATATCATTTTGTACACCGAGTTGCAAATATGCAGGACGATAATATGCAAAGGTTCTTGGTTCCACCCTTTTGGGGATTAATGCTATGAAATTTGCATTTATTGCCCTCGAGATGAAGCCATGAATCCTATATTATTTCTAGATATTGCCAACAAATCTAGGATCATCAAATCAATGAAGTGAATAAAAAATTCAAGCTGCCACCCATCGAGGCACAAACTTTTCTCCTTTACACATTCCTTCAATATCTTCATCAATTCCTCCCTTATGACTGGTTGTCCCGATCTGTCATTATCCTCTGATGTGAACATGTTTGGAACATCATTGAAATTCACTTGCAAACATAAATATGTCTCTTGTGTCGAGAATTAGCCTCTAAAATGTATGACCATGATCTGTTCAATATATCCCTATGAAGTGAATATGTTTATGGTGTCATCTCTTAACCTCCTTGTGGAATTTATTTGTTTCTTGGCATCAAAATGTGCATGCAAATATCTGGTATTTTTATCTCCATATTTTATCAATGCCGCCCTTCTCTTCACGTCGATATCTTCTTCCCATGAATAAATAATGTCCCTTGTCTTAAACTCCAATTCAATGATATTGTGTTGGTATTCCTCTAAGAAGAGTAATAGGTACTACGGATCATTGAAATAACATAGGAAAATGTAGATAGCCCTAAGAGATTTAGTTTCACTCTCGTTAATATACCTAATCCATTCCTAATTGACCCTTTTCATCTCTCTAAGCTTTCAACGTATGGTGTCATGTGATTCTATGGAGGAGGAAGAAATTACCAAGACAAAACATTTCAGACCATATCCCCGAATTCATCCATTTTAAGACATTTCAGGTCTAATTCGAAGAGTTATGATCTCTTCTATTCCCCTTCGTCCCATGTCATCATAATGGGGAAGTGATTAGAAACAAATGTTTGAATAATATAAGATCTTATATCTATTAGATGATTAACCATAATCTGATTAACCAAAAACTTATCCATTCTTTTATAGATTTTCCCCCCTCTAGTTTTCCCATTCCTCTTGTTGGGGTGAAGAGGATATGGCATCAAATCCAAATGGGAAAATTCCTTCATCAAACCTCTGAAATAGTAGCCATATTATCAATTCTATACTTGTGTCCCCAAATCTTTTCCCTCCCCATCAAAAAATTAAAATCCCCCACAATGATTAGGGAACTTAATCGAGGGTTCCAAGATTGAAGAACCTGGACCTAAAAGAGTCTATGACCCATATATGGAGCATATTAATTGACAATTGAAGCTCGTTGACAATTTCCCATCATGTGTTCGGTCATTATAATCCCCACACGTGACATAAAATGAGAGCTCCAAAATAGACTGACAAAATTCTTAAATGACCAAATCCATGAATTGATTCTTAGAATCCTTTTTTATTAATGAGGCCTCTATTTTATTAAGTTTTAATTATTTTCCTTAATTTTCCTCCTTGCATGCAACATGTGACCTTTCACTTTCTTTTTCTCTTAATTTCCATTGTTTTCATACATAAATGCCAATAAATTCAACTTTGTCTTCCGAAGCCCTTACCATTACCTTTGTCAACTTTTATATCCATAATCAACCAAACGAACACACACACTAGGATGTTTTTTGCAACATTCAACTTGGAATACATGTCCCATGACCATGGTTATAATTTTACATTTATTAACTTTTATTACATGGATTTTTTAAATAGGCTTGTTACATGTAGCAGTTATCCTCAAACCATGCATGATTTGGTTGAATATTCAAAATGCTATTTTCCAATCCTGGAAAGTTCTAGGACCCACGAAAGAGTTAAGGAATTTCAACTTCCATCGATGGTTATATCATGATCTCGCGACCCTCGTAAGCCCCATAGACTAAGTCATATCTGGTTTCTCCTCCACAATCATTCTCTTTGGATGGTTTCACTTGATGAAAATTTGTTTTTTGAAATTTTTTTGGCATTCTGGATGTAATCTTTAAAATATTCAAGATTTTACTTTTCAACGAGTTCTAGAATCTTTTTCAGTTCAGTCATCTTCATGCAAATATATCGCATCAACCTCGGGTTTGGAATGTGTGTCTCTCATAGAGTCATGGAATTGCGAAGTTTATCACTCCAAAGAACATATTTGGCTAAAGGGACCATGATTATCATATTAATTTGTTAGTAATCACCAAATCAATTGCTAGCTTTCCTTATGAATGTTGTATTGTAAATATTTCCCTTCATCACACCTCAAATCCTCTTCAATGATAATGAATGCACAATTCATCAGGTAAATCAAATTTGTCTTCCCCTACTATGTCTTGATTGGTCCCATGTGTTTGTTGTATTGGCATACCTTTTAAATTTTTTCGATGATTATGATGCTTGCATAATTCATCAATAGTTCCAGGAAAATGATTCATCACGTTCTCCCTACGAGAAAGTTGGTTCAATTATTCAGAGCATCCACATATTTGTCAAAATTGGTTTATCTTTGTTAATAAAAAATTAGGTATCTAGTTCTTTAACCAACTAATCTAATCACGATTCAATGTTTGATGACTGTCATTAAACTTACTATTTTCCCATTAACACATCAAATGAAAATTGTTTTACACCATTCAATATTTATGGTTTAACATCACACTTTTCGAGTATTCATCGAGTTGTTGAGGAACTTCAGCGTTTCTTGTTTTTTATGTTAGGTCCTCATTATTTCGACATGACTGTTGAATATGATCAGAATCTATTTTCCCTCACAATATTCTCATTGTAATCACATGCCTCTAATTGAAAATTCATCTTTACAAATATTTTTGGGTTTTAAAGAGGATTATGAGGAATTTTATGATTCAATCGCTAAATGGTCGCAATATTACCTCGCAAGCTTCATCACAAGAGAATATTTTTGATCTTTCTGGTGGGCTCCAGTATTACAACAATAATGTTGCAACTCCTGGGACTCCCTTCTTTACTTTTATCAACCCGGTAGTTCGTAACAAACTTGGAAGCAACGGTGCTATATGCACAAGTACTATCTCCTGTCGCAGCTGTCACTTGGTCAGCTGGCACAAGTCCGCTAGGAGCTTAAGCCAACTTCTATGAGCTCTTAGAAGAAGCTTTTTAATTTATGGATGAAATCTAACTCGACATAAGCTAATCTATTTGCGAAAAGAGATTGAAAAAATGAAGGAAAGTGAAAACCCTAGCAAACCCTAATTCTACCAGCTAATCCTACTGATGCAAAGAAGAGAATGCCAACTATTGAAAGAGATGCCATTACATCTATGAGGGTAAAATACATGTGCCTAAACTACCTCTATCCTAAGAAAACATCTTTTTCTATTGTAGAATTGAGGCTTTTGTTATCAGTCATGTTTATAAGAAGATCTTCAGCGTAAATCACATAATAAAGACCTTTTTCGACGTGTTTCGAACCAACCGGTGTGGTTCATCTTTTTGTATTTTTTATTAAGTCATGAGTTTCATCATGCATATGCTTTCACTGTTCTTTACTGTGCAGGGGTGGATCAAGGAGGCGAAATGCTTGGAAAAGGTTGGGAATGTTTAGAGAGGATCTAGGGAGTCCCTAACACTCTTCCAGAGAGTTTCACAAAGTTTGGCTATCAAGAAACCTCATTTGTGAGCTTCTATAGGAAGTCTGCAGGGGTTCTACAGGATATTCAGGAATTTCTACAATATGTTCAGAAATTTCTACAGGATGTTTAAAAATTCGATTTTAGAGGATGGGTGAGTGAGCGGAGATGCATGAATGGATATAGAGGTAAGATAGGGGTATGAAGTGGCCCAGGGAGTGGTGGATGGAGTGGTGAGAAGGTGTAGAAGGCTGACTTGGCTCAAAGAAGGTTGAACCAATGATTGCACCAAAAAGGTAGGGTTACATGGGCAAAAGGACAAATGTGAGACGAGGAAACTAGCTAGGAGATGGAAAAGATGGCTCTGATGAAGTTTAGGTGGATGAAAGAGTGGTAGAAATGCTCTGCATAGTGTACATTCAAATTAATCAACAAAGTCTTGCAAATAATCAAAGTCCTAGCTAATATAATCTAACTAACAATAAAGTGAATGAACAACAACTTTATTTGAAAGAGAACCATGTATATCAACTATGCAATGAAACATTTCAGAGATCTGAACACATAACCAACTTCTGCAAATGAAAACAGTACACTAAGGATTGCACGGTCAAGCAAACTAGTTTTTTTGTTGGGACAACACGGTTACTTCAATTCCAGCGCTTGATCCAATAATGAAGAGGTGAAACCGAAAGTGTTTTTGACCCTTTTCTAGAGCTTTTTCCCCTGTTATTATCCTACCAATCTATTCGAAACATCTGAAGCAATTCTATTCATAAACAGTGACATAGTTAATCAACACAACTAAATCTACCTATCAGAAATACGGTTGCAAATGCATAAAAGGAAAACAACGAATCATAAAGGAAAGATAAAAGTACATAAAGGAGACCCTAGGCTCTCATGTTGGGCCCAACCCTAAGAGGTACGACTCCTATAGAAAACTCATATTTGATATAAAATCGGACTCCTTCTCATTTATCAAAAAATAGTCATAAGTCAAGAGTTACGCCAAAATGGCTAATAGAGAACAAGCTAAAGCTGATAGCAATGTAGTGCAAAAAATATGCAATGGTTTCAAAAGTCCCTTACAAAGGCTGAGGCCTTATCATTTATACACCACGAGGGCCCTTTCTGGCCTCCTAAATCTATGGGACTTGGCTGTCCAAACTGTGAGTAGATAGTCCCTTTCCAAAATCTGTTTGGCTGCCTTCAAGATCCGGTTTTGGTGGCCTTTGGAGCTCGGAGTTGGGGGTGAAGATCCCGAGGAAGGGTTATTTAATGTCATAGACATCCCCCCTATGAATCCTCACCTCAATCTTGGTTTTATTCTAGCCCATGATTGCTCGGTTTTGCTCCAACATGTGTCAAAAAACCTGAAATAAGCACGTGTTAGCCACCTAGGAAGAGTGACTACCCTTATTCGTACAAATGACATAAACATACTAAAAAATAATACATAAGATATGAAAAATGAAAGATTGAACAAGGATAATTAGGCCAAATGAGCCCAATAAGTTACCCATTTGGGGCACATCATCAACCCCCTGCTAAAATGGTTGCTCATCCTCTGAGCAACTAGTCTAGCTCCTCATCCTTAGTTGCTTTGATCGCCTCCCTCACATCCCAGGCTTCTGAAGTAGCATCCTCTTCACTGTCATGGAATCTGGCCTTCCTTTCCACCTCTTCCCACTGCTTATGCTCTTCTTCTTCTATGTCTCCTTCTAACAATACCAAAAGAAAAGGTGGACTTAACTTGAGGCCTATCCAGCTGGCCTGGAGGTTTAGCATAGACTTTTTTTAGAGAGGCGCTCGTGCCAAGGCCTCCCTCATTCTAGTTGGAGTGTGATATTACCTGATTTTGAGGCTGTGGGAAAATGTGTTCCACCTACGAGTGCAAACATGAACAAAATTTTCACCCAATAATCGCTCTATATCCTCAAAGTGTGCTATGGCTTGAGTCTGTCGATCCATGTACTCTAACAAAGCTTGAGAGTTGGTTGCTAGGTGTTGGTGGGCAGATATCATTGCTGTGGGGTCCCCTGGCTCTGCTCTAATCAACAGTAGTTCCTCTAGTTCTTGATCCATGACATTTATGACCTCTGCCACTCTCTTTTCTTCTTGGTTTAACCATGAGGTCATTGCCATCAGCTGCATGTCCCCTACTGTTGTGTTGGGGTCCCACGAGGTTATGTTTGGAAGGGCCAAATTGTGAAGGTAGAACTCTGATAGCTTGGCCTTATCTTCTGATGTACTGTTGTTACATAAATCCATGAACTACTAGGGGTTGTGGATTTGGTAGATACCCCTATGTGCCAACGTGTTGATTTGGAATTTCAGCCACCGATCCCTGAGGTATAGGCCATAGGATTTGGCCAGCTTTCTACATTGTAGAGCTTCCATTGCCCAACTGGCCATGCAGACTAGTTGTGCCTCCTTTTATTACATCTGTTGTTTTAGAGATTGTATCTCTAACCCTGCTTGCAATTCCCTTTCTTGTAGTTTCCGGTTTAGTTCCTCAAGATCAGCTTGCATTCCTTCTTTTCCTTGAGGCTCTGCTGTGGTGTCCTTGGCTATCGTGTCCTCTTCTTTCCTCTGTCCTTGTAGCTGTAGTTGTTGTCTAAGTAGCTCATTCTCTTCTCTTAACTTGGCCTATTGGGAGCTTTCCACATGCTGTACTTTTGCGAACTCCCTTTGGGTTTCCTTGAGCTTTTCCTCTAGAGGACCTATATCTGCTAGCCCCTTGGATTTAACGATTTTCATCCAAGTGTGTGTTCGTACTCTTTCTTCCTCTAGTGCTAGAAAAGTGGCACTGTGAATTTTTGAGAAATGATTTTGCCGGCCTCTAAGAAGTTATAATAAGAGCCCAGGCTGAGCTGGGTGCTTGGTTCAATAATGGTATCGACCTTCTCCTCCTCCTGTGATGACGTGGCTTCTCTTTCCTCCATCTGCTCAGTCTCTTTCAGCATAGCCAAAGTTTCCTGTAGAGCAACCTAGGCATCTTGTAGAGAGGCCTCCAAGTTTAATTTCTCCATCCTTTCCTTCCATGAGGATGTCTTCAGGCTTCCCCACTCATAAGTGATGGATGCCTTGGAGGGGAAGCTCTCCTTTGGTGTGGTAGGAGTATCCGCAATTGTGATTGGCTCTTTTGATGGAGGCTGGGGTCTGCTAGTCTTAATCCTCGCACTCCTTCTTGCTTTAAAATACAGGGGAGTCTACCTCTTTTTCTTTTCCTTCTGCTTGGGAGATGTGCTTAGTGTGGCCAGCACAACTTCTGCCTCCCTAGCTAGAATCTTGGCTGATTTCTCCTTCTGCTGCCCTTTCTTCAGACTTCCTGTAGAAAGTCCTGTAGTGGCAATTTTTTGGCTTCCTGTAGAACCAGTTGGCACTGTTTTAGCCTGCTTGGATGAGGGTGATTTTTCCTTTAGCTTGGTTGAGGCTGCCTTAGGGGTGCCTTCACTGTCTTCGACCTTTTCATTCCTTTCTTCCCTGCTCTGCATCCTTTTCTCCCTTGGTGTTTGTGTTATTTTACCACCCATAGTTTTTTCCTCAGCAGCTTGGCCTTTTTCTTGTGTTTCTTTATGTTATTTTTTTGGTGGTTTGCCCAAGGTTTCTTGACCTTTAGGTTTCTTCTCTGCCTCAATGTGCTCCTTCTCCTCGCTGCTGGAGGAATTGAACTCCTCGGCCAAAATTCGGATGTCATCATCCTTAGACATATTCTGAAAAATTTCCCAGGAGAGAGGGACAGTGTAAGTATGGAGTGCATCTTCCACGAGGAGCTTTATAAGCCCATTATGGGCCAACTGGTCTGGTGTCCCCTCCCTCAGCTTTGTGTCACACTCGATCAAAGATTATAGGAGGAAGTAGGGAATGCTCAATTTTTGTTCTGAGGGTAGATCCATTTGGTGTCTGAGTTTTGTTAGCAACCGGAAATGATAACCATATACGATGCTAAATTTCCCCTCACATGTAATATACTTCATAATTTAGAGGCTGACTTTACTCTAGAACAGTTGTAGGCTGGTTCTTCGAACCCCATTCTTGTCCTCTAAAAATTGTTCCTCTGACAAGAAGAACTCTTTTTTAGCTTTTCGACCCAATTTTGTCTCCTCCTTATCCCAGGGTACCCCCTTCGGTAGATCAGTGACTCTGCTAATGAGCTGTGGGGTGAGTCTGAGGGTCAATCCTCTGAAGTTGACAGTGGCTAGTGTCTTTGACTTCAGCTTCAGGGACCTTAGGAATTCTTCTGTAATTTCATCGTCGTGAAGTTGAAGCTTGTCACAGAATGTCATCCAGTGCGCATGGGAAAATGATTCCACCACCTCAGGGGTTTCCCGTAATTTCTTCGAGATCGAGGATTCTTTTATGATAAACTGTCCCGGCATGGTGAAAAAGACTCTGTTTTTGCTTGCACTCTGAAGAGAAAGGGAAATCTAGGTGTGTGTCCTTCTTAGACCATTGAGAATGGTATCTGCAGGCCTCTTCGTACCAATTTCTTTGTTTTGAAACTTGACTTCTCGTGTACAGAAGGACGACTCAAGATTTCTCTAAATAGAGTGCAGAACTATGTCTCCAACATACACATAATCATATAAAATTCACAGTTTTTTCCACCGGTTAGCCTTGACAGTGTCACACTTCTCTACAGGAGGAATTTATCTCAAGACTCGTGGAGAAAATATTGGATGCAAACCATGAAGACAATTTCATGCAACGATAAGGAAATGGCTTTTGGATTCACAGACAGACTTGCATTTACATTTTCTCTACCCCCTCAGCACGTCAAATTCACCACCTCTTGAACTATTTTGCATGGGAAAGGTATGTTCGGGCCTACCTCACTGAGAATTTCCACCCTCGACGTGAACAGTCCAGGCTCCTTCGTATGCTAGGTTTGCTGTAGCGCAGCTTCCTGTAGAAATCTTTTTCGGCTTCTAGAAGACGTTACAGTGGTTTTGGACGAGTCTGAGCTACGGGAGGACGTTAGAACTGACCGAAAATCTCGGGCTAACAACTTGCAGAGGAGGAGGACACGTACTCGGCTGCAAAATGGTTGTAAGTGCAAATGACAGTAGTTTATCATGAGTTATTCGGCCGACCAATTTTAAATTGCTATGGAATTCATGTCGCGGGGGTGAGCTGTCCCGGCTGATCTATTGGATGACGTCACAGCCATCATTCCTCAGCGTGTCCCTGACCGCCGAATCCTTCCCTCTACATACACCACCGCCATTTCTATCATACTCCCGATTCTCCCCGACTGGAAACTTCCCACGTGTCAACTGCCTGTCTTTTTGGCATAGCCAAGCTTATTCGGATCCTACGAGGCCATCTGACTGGTTGTGGGTGGCCAGTTGAATGGCCACCAACTTGTTCAATCCGCCCGTTCTCACAGTCATGCAAATTTTAGGGTATATTTTTTGTAATTTGACGAAATAAGGTTAGGCACTTACCTGTGCGGCCGTGGATGTTGTTTTTTCAGGTTTCGGGACGAGGAATACAGGATCTGCTTATTGCTGCTTTGTGCACGAGTGCTATAGCTCCTCTTCCTTTGGTTGATGCTAGTTCCAAGACCTCGAGACCCGACCTTCTGGCGGTGAATGCTGCATGCACTCGCTTCATTTGATGCAAGCTGCTAGTGTCTCCATGGTATGTGCTCCAGTCGGATCAGCTGCTACAAGATTCCTGTAGGACATCCTGTAGTTGTTTCTCCTCCTGGGGTGCATGCTGAAATAAACGAAGTTGCGTTCACGGATGAAGGGTCCTGAGGTTGCTTTCACAGTTAAAGTGCGTGAGCCTCTGCATGCTTTATTTTCCACTTGAGAAAACAAATTTTTATCTGACAAAACAGGGTTCTGGTATGACTGTGCAAGTATATTCAACCAGATGGTGGCAATCGTGGTGGAAGGAGGCGAAACAAGTTGAGGATGGAAGAAAATAGTCGTTCCATGCCTCCTCAACAGACTTCGAGCTTCAAATCCTTCTCCATAATCGATTCTGGCCCGCCCAAAGGCTCTACAGGATGTTTCCTTTAGAAATACAGAACTTCCTGTAGAAAGTCCTGTAGTTTCCTGTAGAAGGCTAAACAACGACCAGATTGTGTCCGAACCATGAAAGAAATGAGTGTTCATGGAAGGAGTGTATGTGAGGATGCCTAGTAACTTGGTAGGAACCCATGTCCTTGTGTTGGGAGGCCTCCTTTTTGCATTGTGTTCCTGCAATTTGCAACAATTTCCAAGGATTAAACTGGTTTTTTTTTCTGTTTCTTCCTTTTTTCCTTTTTCTTTTTTCTCTTTTTTCTTTTTGTCTTTTTTTTTTTTTTTTTTTTTTTTTTTTTTAAGAGACAACAACGGTGCCTCAATGAGGTTTTCACCCCTATTATCCGCCTTGGGCGCCTCAGAGAGGTTTTCACCCAAGGGTCCTTTTATTCCAAATTTGCTTTTTTTAGAGACACAGCAGAGGCGCCTCAATGAGGTTTTCACCCCTACGACCTGCCTTGGGTGCCTCAGATAGGTTTTCACCCAAGGATCTTTTTTTATTGTATTTTTTTTTTTTTTTTTTTATGATGATGCTCAGGGTGTGGCAAAAATAGACGCAGAACCCTTCTCTATTACCAACACTGATTTTTCCACAGTTTTGATGAACTCTTGCCTCGAAAGAGGTTTCCTATAGATCTTTAATCGATGCCCATTGGCGAGCATGGGGATGGCTTCTTCATCAATTGTCTGGATAAGGATGGAACCATTGTCATTACACTTCTCCACTGCATATGGTCCTAGCCATATTGTCCTCAACTTCCATTTGAAATCCTTATGTCTGGAATCATACAGAAGCGCCGAATCTCCCAGCTGGAATTGTTTCTCATTAAGGTGCCGGTCATACCATATTTTCCTCTGATGTTGAACCACTTCTGAGTGGAGGAGGGCCTGCATTCGGTGTTCATCTAACCCATTCAGCTGCAATAACCTTTCTTGTTGAGCATGGCTGAGATCTAGGTCCAGCTGAGCTGCCATCCTCAATGTGTTGTACTCGAACTCGATTGACAGCAAAGCTCTCTTGCCATAGACTAGCTCATAAGTTGTGAAATTGGTTGTGGTATTCCAAGTTCTGTTGTAGGCCCAAGTGGCCTCAACCAGGCGATATGCCCAATCCTTTCTGTTGTTGCTCACCACCTTAGTCACAGAAAATCCTATATTAGAAAATATTTAATTTGTCGGTTTCCCCGGTTTTCTTTGTTCTTAACTATGTTTATGTCCTCATTACAATGGTTTATCACTTACTAGTTGTCTTTATATTTGCATCACATATGCTCATTTTCATTTCTCTCTTTAAACCAGTTAACACATTAACTAGGTCTCACATAATGAGTCTTCTTTCTAGCACAACCAATCAACCGTTCTATTACGCAAAGCATCTATGTTTATATACAAACTTTATTGACTATTTGTGTTGCAATGGAATCTAAAATAAAAATAGTATCTTTGGTATTTCAAGGTTGTTTCTTTATGATCTATTTATTCATTTGCAAAATCTTTCACCTTTTAAAAATGAAAACAAAATTAATGACACTTTAAGATAGTCACTTTAATAATTACATAAATAAGGACAAAACAATGTTAAGCTATATAATTGCAAGGTTGCAACATTTCCCTGCCCTTGAAAGGCATGTTTCAGAGCTACAAAACATTTACATCACAATACTTTCATGCACCTCTATAGCCTCTACAACATATCAAGTAGAAAAATGAACAAAATGTAAAAGTAAATAATATAATAAAAATAGAGAAATTTAAAAAAATATATATAGTATAAATAAAAAAAAAAAAAATGGAAAAAATTTAAAAGTAATGAAATGAGAAATAAAAGTAAGAAGCTCTTGAATCCAAAGAAACAAGATTAAATAGATGAACCCTCTCTTCGCAATGTCATTAATGCAACTATAGCAACTATCAAGTCATTATAAAATATAGCATATATTCAATCAAAGATATTGACAAAAAGATGTAGTAATGGAACAAGTAGTTACTACTAGTCCCTTAGAGAACATATTGTCTTCAAGAAATTAGAATATACATATTCTAATTAACCTAGTGGTATATTTTGCGACATCTATTTCCACTAGAAAACAAAATTTTATTGTTAACCAAATTTAGGGCAAACAAAAATCACCTAGGAAACATCTATAATTGAAGAGTATGTTTTACATAAATATCTAACTGGAATTGGTCTAGTTAAGAGCTTTTTGGGGAAAAAGAAATGTCATTGTTAACCAAATTCAAGAAAAAAAAGATTCACTTAGAAAACATCTATAATTCAAGAGTATGTTTTAGATAAATATCTAGTTGGAGTTGGTTGTGGTAGGATCCTCATGTGGGTTGTAGTCTATAGAAAACATATGGGAGTTGGAACTTTCTTCTATGTTGTAGCTTGCAAAAAATTGAGGTAGGAGCCTTTCTTAGGTTGCAACCTATAGAAAATCAGATGTGATAAGGAGTAGGAGATTGCCTATGCATCACAACAATAGAAAAATTGTGGTTTTCTCCCTTTATGGGTTTCCACATATAACTAGTGTCAATATGTGTTGATGTGATGTTTTCGTTTTCTTATTACTTGTTGCTCACTTATTCAATCTCTTGTTAATTATTTGTTAAAATGATCATGTAATGTTTCATTGAATGAGAAAAAAGAAAATAATTGTAATGTCCATGAATATAGAAAACTAGTTCAACTTCTTCCCCCCTCTCAGTTTAGTGAAGTTTTCGTCAATTGGTATTAGAGCAGGTTCCTTCAATGTAATCCTAATAGCTTGAAGGTAGATATGGTTGAATAATGGAATATCAAAGTGTATATGTGCTTAGTGCATCAAAATTTCATGAATGGAGAAATAAGGTGCACGGAAGCTTGTATCAGATGGCTACTATAAAGACTCCCCATCTATGCAAGAACAACAATGGAATGCTATGTCAATGTGCTATGTTTAATAATCTTCATAATAAGTATCTTGATGCAGTAATAGATTTAACATCTACAAAAGAAACTCGGGATAGTTTGCATCTCATGCATGAAGGAGACACTAGTAGTTGCATTCTCAAAAAGGAGAAAGAAAAGAGTAGCATGAAATGCCTTGTCAAGCTGAGTTTGACATAGCATTAAATGAAATAGAAGTATTGAAGAATGAAATAAAGACATTAAGAAAGTTGTGTAAATAAGTGATGAGAGAGAGCATGAGTACAAGGAAAAAATTGTTAGTCTGAAGACATTGCTTGAAGAAGCAAGGATATTAGGAGGGGTTATGAATAATCATTTAAAGGAGAAAAAGGTACAATATGGAAATTTAGAGGCTAATATTGTCTCAGATAGAAGTTATCTAGATTAAAAGAAAACTTTGTGTACAAAACTAAAAGAGGAGATTGTATCCATGAAGGACTCAACATGATTGGAAAATAAAAAAACAAGGGCAAGTGGCGAAATCAAATTTGAAAGAATGAATTAAAGAAAATGTCCTTTGAAAAAGGGTCGTTTGCACCTAATGACAAGTTGAACAGATTTGGTGGATCCCAAAGCATATTTTTTTCTCCCTTGAAGAACACCAATTGTCTTTCTCACCATGAATATGGACATATTGCAGCATAATGTAAGAGACAAAATAAAAATAAATCAAGAGATGCAGTAAACTAGAAGCATCCTAGAGGCAAACTATCAAAGAGGAAAATTAGCTATGAGGTACAAAAATCATTTTCATGGTTATTTTTATCCGTGCAATGAATATGGACATAAATGTTTTGAATGTATTTTTTTTGTAAAAAGGGGCACAAGAAGCCACGCACCATTTCCACCGTGCCTTGTTAAAATAAGGTGCTATTTATGTAGAAACCTTGGACACAAAGCCAATCACTCCAAGCTACCATATGCCCTAAAGAACTCTAGAAACATTTTGAAAGAAAATCAAAGTAGACCAAAATGTGAATATAAAATAAATGCCTAAAAAAGGAAGGATGCCAAAAACGGTATGGAAGAGGAAGAAAAAGGAATGAAGTAATTGTTAAATAAATATAGAATCAAAAAGGAATGAACACTAATTGCACTCTATATTAAAAAAGAAAGTTAGAATGAAAAAAAGGACACAAATCTTGATTAAGAAATCTACAAAGAGGAAAACCTTAGTAGGTAGAAGTTGATAAGGCATGTTGTGTGTTTAAGATAGAGGTTAATCAAATTGCTAAATGATGCCTTTAAGAGCATGTCCCATTAAGTTACTTGAGAAGACTAGATATCAGAATTATCTTTGGAACCAATACATGGGCACATTATGTATTTTGAAGGATGGCATAGAAATATGGGATGCATATGTGTAAAACTTTACAACAAAGAAATATGTCTCCAAATGACCATCAAATAAATATAAATACAAAAAGGGAGGAAAACAAACAACAATGATCTAGAAACTCCCGCACCACCTCAATTATATGATTGGATCTATTATTAAAAGATTAAAATCCTTCTATAATTTAGATTTGGTTGCATCATCTTGTGAGCTAGGAGAAGTGAAGAAGAGACAACAAATGATCATTATAAAATCTCATAGTGCCTTTCAATGAATGTATAAAGCATGAGATTCCCATAAAAAACATGAAGAAGCCTCAATTTCAATGAGAGTAATAAGAAAGTATTCCATTGTAGCCCTCTCCAAGCATATGAAACTACGTTATATCTGTCATGAGTGATGGAGGTTATTTTCACGTGAACAATGGAGATGTGCCGTATTTAGATGAACTCAATTTCAAACAAAAATGGATCTTTGTAACCTAATTTTAGAACTGATCCTTACTTCAATAATGGCCACCAAATGAAACAAAGGCTATAAACGAAATAATACACATATAATGGAGACAAATCTTGTGATTCTATGGTTAGTTTGTAGGGGCACTGTAGAATATGAAATGACTTATTTAACCAAGCTGATAAGCCAACACAACTATGAAGAAAAATACATCTATAAAAAAGTAAAACAAATAAAACGCAGTTATCGTGTGAAATAAAAATTGTTGTAAATCTCATATATTAATTGAACCATTAACTACATTATTATATAGCAGAATTATTACTAAAATGATTATCAGTAAACTCTAAAAAAAAATCTCGAGCTCTCATAACCCTAACAATTTACTGCCTTAGTTTTGCACAGAACACAAAATTTGTTGACTAATTTGTAAGCAATTTACATAACTAATTAAGAATTATTCCCAAAACTCCCCCTTAATGATAAATGAGGATTTACTATCTTATCTCGTAGTGCCAAAAATTGAGCTTTTGCAACTGCTTTGGTGAAGATATTTTCTAGATGATGCTAAGTTTTTATATGCTTCAATTCAATATTCTTATTCTGCAACAGATCTCTAATGAACTGATATTTCATTTCAAAATGTTTTTTCCTACTGTGATGAACTAGATTCCATGCTAACTTGATGGCACTTACATTATCAGAGTAAATCATTGTAAACTGAATTTGTTTTTCTCCAATTTCTTCCAAAGTTTTTTGAGCCAAAGAGCTTGTGTACCTACTAAGGTAACTGCAACATACTCCGATTTTGTGGATGAGATGAAAAAAATGCTTTATTTTTTTGAGCTCCATGTAATCAAACAAGAACCAATATAGAAACTATTTCTAGATGTGCACTTACGGTCATCAAGACCACCTCTCCAATGTGAATCACTAAATCTAGCAACATTTAACTTTTCAGAAGAGTAGTAATGAATACCAAAAATTAGAGTGCCTTTCACATACATTAAAATCCTCTTGGATGCCTTCATATGTATTTTAGATGAATTTTTGATATACCTTGAAACCACTGAAACTGAATATGTAATATCAGGTCTTGTGTGGGTTAGGAATATCAAGCTCCCACAATACTTCTGTAAGTGTTCTCATCAAGTAACTCAGCACCATCATCTCTACATAACACCTCTCCATGTGCACTTAGAGTAGGGGATGGATTACAATCAACCATATCAAATTTATTTACCATATCATGTGCATACTGTGTCTGACAAATGAAAATCTCTTCCTTACTTTGATAAAATTCCATTCCTAGAAAATATTTCATGATTCCTAGAACTTTCATGTCAAATTCATTCATCACAGCAACTTTGAATTTATCATTCATCGTAGAACTACTACCCATATACAATAGATCATCGACATATAAACTTATGATTAGAATATCGATACCTTCTTGTTTGTAGTAAAGGGTAGGATCACTCTAACTCTTTGGAAGCCATTTCCCTTAAAGTATCCACCAATCCTTGCATATCACGCTCTTGGTGCTTGCTTGAGGCCATACAAAGCCTTCTTCAACTTGTAGACATTATTATCCCTTCCTTCCACTTCAAAACCTTGTGGCTGCACCACATATACTTCATCTTCTAAGTACCCATTGATGCACTTTTCCTGAGATGCTAATGAAGTCAACATTCTAATGGTCTCATGTCTTACTACTAGTGCAAATGTATCTTCATAATCAACTCCATAATTCTATGTGAACCCTTTAACAACTAATCTTGCTTTGTGTCTTTCAACACCCTCATCACTGTTAATTTGTCTTATAGACCCATTTGGTGCCAATCATTTTCTTGTCATGTGGAAGTTCTGTCAACTTCCAAGTGTCATTCCTTTGAATGGAATCCATCTCTTCTTGCATGGCTTGCATCCAAACCTCATTAGTACATGCATCTTCAAAAGATAATGGTTCAAAATCAGCCTTGGCTAATAAAGCAAAATTGACTATCTCACCTATTGGGATTTCTTCATGTGCTTGATTTGCACTCTTGTCATAAATATCACTCAATCTTCTCACCTTCCTTGTAGAACTTGTAGAAGAAGTTGGACTTGAACTTGATGTTGAAGAAATTGATGAAGGGCTACCTCGTGGAGTTAAGCCACTAGTTACAGAAACATTAGTTGGCTGCTCATGATCATTATCAAAAATTATATCATCATTCAAAATAGATTGTCTTCTAAGCATGGCCATTTTGATCACCATAAACTCCCCCTTTGTAAAAAATTACATCTCTTGAGATAATAAGCTTGTTAGTTAGAGGATTATACAATTTATAAGCCTTGGTTGTCTCACTATAAGAAATAAAAATGCATAACTCACTCTTTGCATCTAAATTTTTTCTATTATGATGAGGTACATGCACAGAAGCCAAGAAACGAAAAACTTTGAAATGACTAACATTAGGCATTTTTCTATAGCAAGCTTCATAAGGAGTCATCTTTTCCAATGCACTAGTTCGGCTATAGTTGAGGGTGCACACTGTTGTGATCATTAATAAAAGTGATGAAATATGATGACTTACCCAAACTCTTAGTTTGCATAGGAGCACATATGTCTGAATGAACAAGTTGATGTGGGTGATGAGCCCTCCATGTAGTTCTCTTTGGAAACCGTTCCCTTGCATGATTTCCTTTAGCACATCCTTCATAAACCTCCTTATGCTCTTCTACCCTCAGCAAACCAGAAACTAATGCATGTGAAGTTTGAAAATTCAAACTGTTAAAATTTAAAAGCCCATACCTGAGATGCCATAACCAACCTGAATCCTCAGAAGCCATATTTGCAAGATTATTGTTATGTTCATTAAACCTCAAAGGAAACATCTTATTTCTTGTCATAGGAAAAAGAATGATCATTCAGAAATAAAGACCTACTTGTTGTCATTGCCAAATAATTAGTCATGATGAATCAAAGTGCTGGAAACTTCATCTAGAACTTAAACCCAAAAATTTCCTTAAGGAGAAGGATGAAAATAAGGCCATTGTAGCAGTCCAGCAAGGTCTAGGTTCAGATTCAGTTGATAAAAGGAGGATATTTCCATGGTTACAATAGGTAAAAATTCTGACACTGGTTCAAGTTTGAAAACTATTGCATCTTCTGCAAACATAAATCCTTCACATGAGGACAAAAGAGTTGAATTGTTTAACATAAGGATACATTCTAACCACAAGAATATAGATACAATGTTTGATAGTGGATCACATGCAAATTCAATAAATTTTGGGTTTG
>APFE031492534.1:0-16394 GCA_000404065.3 Pinus taeda | reverse complement strand
ATAAAAGTAAGAAGCTCTTGAATCCAAAGAAACAAGATTAAATAGATGAACCCTCTCTTCGCAATGTCATTAATGCAACTATAGCAACTATCAAGTCATTATAAAATATAGCATATATTCAATCAAAGATATTGACAAAAAGATGTAGTAATGGAACAAGTAGTTACTACTAGTCCCTTAGAGAACATATTGTCTTCAAGAAATTAGAATATACATATTCTAATTAACCTAGTGGTATATTTTGCGACATCTATTTCCACTAGAAAACAAAATTTTATTGTTAACCAAATTTAGGGCAAACAAAAATCACCTAGGAAACATCTATAATTGAAGAGTATGTTTTACATAAATATCTAACTGGAATTGGTCTAGTTAAGAGCTTTTTGGGGAAAAAGAAATGTCATTGTTAACCAAATTCAAGAAAAAAAAGATTCACTTAGAAAACATCTATAATTCAAGAGTATGTTTTAGATAAATATCTAGTTGGAGTTGGTTGTGGTAGGATCCTCATGTGGGTTGTAGTCTATAGAAAACATATGGGAGTTGGAACTTTCTTCTATGTTGTAGCTTGCAAAAAATTGAGGTAGGAGCCTTTCTTAGGTTGCAACCTATAGAAAATCAGATGTGATAAGGAGTAGGAGATTGCCTATGCATCACAACAATAGAAAAATTGTGGTTTTCTCCCTTTATGGGTTTCCACATATAACTAGTGTCAATATGTGTTGATGTGATGTTTTCGTTTTCTTATTACTTGTTGCTCACTTATTCAATCTCTTGTTAATTATTTGTTAAAATGATCATGTAATGTTTCATTGAATGAGAAAAAAGAAAATAATTGTAATGTCCATGAATATAGAAAACTAGTTCAACTTCTTCCCCCCTCTCAGTTTAGTGAAGTTTTCGTCAATTGGTATTAGAGCAGGTTCCTTCAATGTAATCCTAATAGCTTGAAGGTAGATATGGTTGAATAATGGAATATCAAAGTGTATATGTGCTTAGTGCATCAAAATTTCATGAATGGAGAAATAAGGTGCACGGAAGCTTGTATCAGATGGCTACTATAAAGACTCCCCATCTATGCAAGAACAACAATGGAATGCTATGTCAATGTGCTATGTTTAATAATCTTCATAATAAGTATCTTGATGCAGTAATAGATTTAACATCTACAAAAGAAACTCGGGATAGTTTGCATCTCATGCATGAAGGAGACACTAGTAGTTGCATTCTCAAAAAGGAGAAAGAAAAGAGTAGCATGAAATGCCTTGTCAAGCTGAGTTTGACATAGCATTAAATGAAATAGAAGTATTGAAGAATGAAATAAAGACATTAAGAAAGTTGTGTAAATAAGTGATGAGAGAGAGCATGAGTACAAGGAAAAAATTGTTAGTCTGAAGACATTGCTTGAAGAAGCAAGGATATTAGGAGGGGTTATGAATAATCATTTAAAGGAGAAAAAGGTACAATATGGAAATTTAGAGGCTAATATTGTCTCAGATAGAAGTTATCTAGATTAAAAGAAAACTTTGTGTACAAAACTAAAAGAGGAGATTGTATCCATGAAGGACTCAACATGATTGGAAAATAAAAAAACAAGGGCAAGTGGCGAAATCAAATTTGAAAGAATGAATTAAAGAAAATGTCCTTTGAAAAAGGGTCGTTTGCACCTAATGACAAGTTGAACAGATTTGGTGGATCCCAAAGCATATTTTTTTCTCCCTTGAAGAACACCAATTGTCTTTCTCACCATGAATATGGACATATTGCAGCATAATGTAAGAGACAAAATAAAAATAAATCAAGAGATGCAGTAAACTAGAAGCATCCTAGAGGCAAACTATCAAAGAGGAAAATTAGCTATGAGGTACAAAAATCATTTTCATGGTTATTTTTATCCGTGCAATGAATATGGACATAAATGTTTTGAATGTATTTTTTTTGTAAAAAGGGGCACAAGAAGCCACGCACCATTTCCACCGTGCCTTGTTAAAATAAGGTGCTATTTATGTAGAAACCTTGGACACAAAGCCAATCACTCCAAGCTACCATATGCCCTAAAGAACTCTAGAAACATTTTGAAAGAAAATCAAAGTAGACCAAAATGTGAATATAAAATAAATGCCTAAAAAAGGAAGGATGCCAAAAACGGTATGGAAGAGGAAGAAAAAGGAATGAAGTAATTGTTAAATAAATATAGAATCAAAAAGGAATGAACACTAATTGCACTCTATATTAAAAAAGAAAGTTAGAATGAAAAAAAGGACACAAATCTTGATTAAGAAATCTACAAAGAGGAAAACCTTAGTAGGTAGAAGTTGATAAGGCATGTTGTGTGTTTAAGATAGAGGTTAATCAAATTGCTAAATGATGCCTTTAAGAGCATGTCCCATTAAGTTACTTGAGAAGACTAGATATCAGAATTATCTTTGGAACCAATACATGGGCACATTATGTATTTTGAAGGATGGCATAGAAATATGGGATGCATATGTGTAAAACTTTACAACAAAGAAATATGTCTCCAAATGACCATCAAATAAATATAAATACAAAAAGGGAGGAAAACAAACAACAATGATCTAGAAACTCCCGCACCACCTCAATTATATGATTGGATCTATTATTAAAAGATTAAAATCCTTCTATAATTTAGATTTGGTTGCATCATCTTGTGAGCTAGGAGAAGTGAAGAAGAGACAACAAATGATCATTATAAAATCTCATAGTGCCTTTCAATGAATGTATAAAGCATGAGATTCCCATAAAAAACATGAAGAAGCCTCAATTTCAATGAGAGTAATAAGAAAGTATTCCATTGTAGCCCTCTCCAAGCATATGAAACTACGTTATATCTGTCATGAGTGATGGAGGTTATTTTCACGTGAACAATGGAGATGTGCCGTATTTAGATGAACTCAATTTCAAACAAAAATGGATCTTTGTAACCTAATTTTAGAACTGATCCTTACTTCAATAATGGCCACCAAATGAAACAAAGGCTATAAACGAAATAATACACATATAATGGAGACAAATCTTGTGATTCTATGGTTAGTTTGTAGGGGCACTGTAGAATATGAAATGACTTATTTAACCAAGCTGATAAGCCAACACAACTATGAAGAAAAATACATCTATAAAAAAGTAAAACAAATAAAACGCAGTTATCGTGTGAAATAAAAATTGTTGTAAATCTCATATATTAATTGAACCATTAACTACATTATTATATAGCAGAATTATTACTAAAATGATTATCAGTAAACTCTAAAAAAAAATCTCGAGCTCTCATAACCCTAACAATTTGATAAATGAGGATTTACTATCTTATCTCGTAGTGCCAAAAATTGAGCTTTTGCAACTGCTTTGGTGAAGATATTTTCTAGATGATGCTAAGTTTTTATATGCTTCAATTCAATATTCTTATTCTGCAACAGATCTCTAATGAACTGATATTTCATTTCAAAATGTTTTTTCCTACTGTGATGAACTAGATTCCATGCTAACTTGATGGCACTTACATTATCAGAGTAAATCATTGTAAACTGAATTTGTTTTTCTCCAATTTCTTCCAAAGTTTTTTGAGCCAAAGAGCTTGTGTACCTACTAAGGTAACTGCAACATACTCCGATTTTGTGGATGAGATGAAAAAAATGCTTTATTTTTTTGAGCTCCATGTAATCAAACAAGAACCAATATAGAAACTATTTCTAGATGTGCACTTACGGTCATCAAGACCACCTCTCCAATGTGAATCACTAAATCTAGCAACATTTAACTTTTCAGAAGAGTAGTAATGAATACCAAAAATTAGAGTGCCTTTCACATACATTAAAATCCTCTTGGATGCCTTCATATGTATTTTAGATGAATTTTTGATATACCTTGAAACCACTGAAACTGAATATGTAATATCAGGTCTTGTGTGGGTTAGGAATATCAAGCTCCCACAATACTTCTGTAAGTGTTCTCATCAAGTAACTCAGCACCATCATCTCTACATAACACCTCTCCATGTGCACTTAGAGTAGGGGATGGATTACAATCAACCATATCAAATTTATTTACCATATCATGTGCATACTGTGTCTGACAAATGAAAATCTCTTCCTTACTTTGATAAAATTCCATTCCTAGAAAATATTTCATGATTCCTAGAACTTTCATGTCAAATTCATTCATCACAGCAACTTTGAATTTATCATTCATCGTAGAACTACTACCCATATACAATAGATCATCGACATATAAACTTATGATTAGAATATCGATACCTTCTTGTTTGTAGTAAAGGGTAGGATCACTCTAACTCTTTGGAAGCCATTTCCCTTAAAGTATCCACCAATCCTTGCATATCACGCTCTTGGTGCTTGCTTGAGGCCATACAAAGCCTTCTTCAACTTGTAGACATTATTATCCCTTCCTTCCACTTCAAAACCTTGTGGCTGCACCACATATACTTCATCTTCTAAGTACCCATTGATGCACTTTTCCTGAGATGCTAATGAAGTCAACATTCTAATGGTCTCATGTCTTACTACTAGTGCAAATGTATCTTCATAATCAACTCCATAATTCTATGTGAACCCTTTAACAACTAATCTTGCTTTGTGTCTTTCAACACCCTCATCACTGTTAATTTGTCTTATAGACCCATTTGGTGCCAATCATTTTCTTGTCATGTGGAAGTTCTGTCAACTTCCAAGTGTCATTCCTTTGAATGGAATCCATCTCTTCTTGCATGGCTTGCATCCAAACCTCATTAGTACATGCATCTTCAAAAGATAATGGTTCAAAATCAGCCTTGGCTAATAAAGCAAAATTGACTATCTCACCTATTGGGATTTCTTCATGTGCTTGATTTGCACTCTTGTCATAAATATCACTCAATCTTCTCACCTTCCTTGTAGAACTTGTAGAAGAAGTTGGACTTGAACTTGATGTTGAAGAAATTGATGAAGGGCTACCTCGTGGAGTTAAGCCACTAGTTACAGAAACATTAGTTGGCTGCTCATGATCATTATCAAAAATTATATCATCATTCAAAATAGATTGTCTTCTAAGCATGGCCATTTTGATCACCATAAACTCCCCCTTTGTAAAAAATTACATCTCTTGAGATAATAAGCTTGTTAGTTAGAGGATTATACAATTTATAAGCCTTGGTTGTCTCACTATAAGAAATAAAAATGCATAACTCACTCTTTGCATCTAAATTTTTTCTATTATGATGAGGTACATGCACAGAAGCCAAGAAACGAAAAACTTTGAAATGACTAACATTAGGCATTTTTCTATAGCAAGCTTCATAAGGAGTCATCTTTTCCAATGCACTAGTTCGGCTATAGTTGAGGGTGCACACTGTTGTGATCATTAATAAAAGTGATGAAATATGATGACTTACCCAAACTCTTAGTTTGCATAGGAGCACATATGTCTGAATGAACAAGTTGATGTGGGTGATGAGCCCTCCATGTAGTTCTCTTTGGAAACCGTTCCCTTGCATGATTTCCTTTAGCACATCCTTCATAAACCTCCTTATGCTCTTCTACCCTCAGCAAACCAGAAACTAATGCATGTGAAGTTTGAAAATTCAAACTGTTAAAATTTAAAAGCCCATACCTGAGATGCCATAACCAACCTGAATCCTCAGAAGCCATATTTGCAAGATTATTGTTATGTTCATTAAACCTCAAAGGAAACATCTTATTTCTTGTCATAGGAAAAAGAATGATCATTCAGAAATAAAGACCTACTTGTTGTCATTGCCAAATAATTAGTCATGATGAATCAAAGTGCTGGAAACTTCATCTAGAACTTAAACCCAAAAATTTCCTTAAGGAGAAGGATGAAAATAAGGCCATTGTAGCAGTCCAGCAAGGTCTAGGTTCAGATTCAGTTGATAAAAGGAGGATATTTCCATGGTTACAATAGGTAAAAATTCTGACACTGGTTCAAGTTTGAAAACTATTGCATCTTCTGCAAACATAAATCCTTCACATGAGGACAAAAGAGTTGAATTGTTTAACATAAGGATACATTCTAACCACAAGAATATAGATACAATGTTTGATAGTGGATCACATGCAAATTCAATAAATTTTGGGTTTGGAAACACAGAATCATCCAAGACCTTACCCATTAGGATGGCTAAATAAATAAAATCAGATAAAAGTCACCAAACAATGTTGATTAAGGTTTGCCATAACAACTAATTACATTAATGAAGTTGAATTAGATGAGGTTCCAGTAGATATATGTGGATTTGTCTTAGGAATTCGTTATCTTTATGATCATGGTGTAGTATTTTTCAAGAGGGAACATAAATTTCACCTTAAGAATGATGGGGTTGAATTTATTGTCACGGATCATCAATGTAAAAATCACTTGAATTAAGTTAATGTTAATTAGATGAAGTGATTAATAAGTTGAAACATGCGACTTTTAATCATGTGTGTAAAGGACCAAACATCTTATCCATAAGTAGGGATTACAACATGAATTACATTTTGTGCCTAAATCTCCTCTTCCTAATGTTAGAATGAATCAATACAGTTTAATTTTTGAACTTAACAGTTGTAGGGATATAGGTTAGTATTGGGGAAAGTGAGTGTTCAAATTCTCTTATATTGTGTTGCCATGTCATGTCTCGAAAAATTTGAAAACCTATTTTCAAGTCGAGAGGAAACCTATTTGTTTTCATATCGAATCATTTTCTAAATCATTACCAAAGTATCCAATACAGCTAAGGGAAACTTATGCATCATAGGAAAGTACTAATCAATGGAAACATCACGTAATAAATGAAGGAAAAGTGATTCAAACACATCAACAGCTAAATCAATAATTACATAATCAAACTAAGTTGTAGCAAATTTCACCTTATAGTTGGACCTGTTCAGTGCAGCAAGTAAACCTAGTAATCAAGAAGTAGGAAAGTATGTCAATTCAAGTAGCTGGTTTGATGTCAAACGTATCTTTAGTTGCCTCTTTCATTCCGCAAAATAGATTGTTTATACATGTTGAGGGTTACATTAAACAACATAGAATAGAGATTATTTTCAAATATTGTGAATCACTAACTCATGATTCTTCGTGGAAATAATTAAATTTCCATGTTGATAACATGTAGTTTTCCAATTGTTACAAGTTTTCTATAATATACATGGATGAAACAGGTCACCAACTCAAAAGGTACCATGGCCAACATCATCAGCGTCATCACTTGCAGGTGATTGATTGAATGTATTGGTACATCACTAGGTCAAGGTGGAAAGACATGGTGTTCTCCCCCCATTGACTAATTGTTTAGTCAAACTTTGTGGTCCAGAAGCTTTCAAGTGGAGAGGAATGATCGAGGAGGATTCTGTTGATTTAGTTGTATAGGTGTTCAAGTGTCACCATCAGTGTTTAGTGTCATCATCACTTCAGTTCAGCTTCAACAGTTTGATAGTGTTGGTTATGGATCAGGTTGTTCAGGTAAAGTTTATGGTTTTGTGTCGCATTCAGTTGAGATGGTTTGTACTTGGCCTTTGACTTGTGTTTATCGACAGTTTCGCTAGGATTGGTCGACGACATTTGCGTGTCATTTCCTGACAAGATTTTGATGTCGACATGGGTGTCATTAATGGAGAAGGTTTGAAATGCTTCATCGTCATGTTCTTGTCACAACCATGGACTGCTCCGATGATATGCATTGGTACATAATCATGCGACAAATATTGTGAATGTCACTTAGTGATGAAAGATTGTAGGTTGCTAAATTTGATTTACTAAACACTAATTTATGTACTAAATCCTAAACCTAAGTCATAAACCTATGCTAAATCCATGTATTATCACATTTCAAATCCTAAAGACCTAAGAACCTACCGCATTACCAAAAGCCATGTTACAAACCTAGCACCTAAATTCCTAACCCTAAACCTTCCAAACAATGTGTTAAATAAACCTAAGACCCTAACCTAATACCTCTCAACCTAATGACATTATGAAACAATACAAAAAAATTACAAAATCAAATAAACAGTCTTAACTGCCAGAGCTAGACAATGTAGAGTCTCTGACTCTAGTGGGATGATGTGATTAGAGGTGTAAACCACCTGCCTTGAAGTTAACCCTAGTCCTTTAACCGTGTAGGGAGATGACTGTGGCAGTCATCATGTAAATGGACAAGCGAAGCTTAACAGACATGTTATAATCCGTTAGAGTAGACCATGCCACTAACTGCTACGGAAACCATGTATGTATTGTGTCATGTGAGTGGGTAGAGGAGGTTAGCATTTCGAGGTAACCGCATCGTAGAAATCGCAGAGTTAGAATTCAACGAAAACTACAATGGTTGTCACATGTAGTTTAGTTCACTACAACCATTAGGCTTGACGTGCAAGGTGGCGGCTTACGACAAGACCGTAGAACATCCACATGTTCACATGTGGACAGTTAGTCAAGCCTGCCTAGTTAGCAAACAGTATACAGTTTTGTTTATTATATTGTTTAACAATGTGTTTTTGCTGCTTTTTTTATGAAAAACTAATTCCACCACCTTATGACAAGGACTAAAGGTGTCCCTTTGCTACAAGACTGATTCCTAAACATCCAAAACAATCCATTCACGCCTATATGAGCCTGAGGGGCGTCGTATTTAACTGGTGAATGTTAAATGTACAATTTTGTTCATTGAAGGGGACTAGAGTGGTTTTTTACTTTTGTATGTAGATTCTCGAGGACATAGGTGGTGTTGTTTTCAGTGTTCCAGGAGCATTCGATATCGTTTTTGGAAAGCGTAAGTAGCATTGGAAAGCTAGCTGAGAGGGCTATCTGATGACAGTGATTAGAAGAGCCTATGTGCATATTCAGACTCATCAATTCTCTTTGTAATCAACACCTTCTTCTCATTCATAAGAAAAATTGTCGCTAATTTTGAAAGCGGACCTAGAGATGTAGTCCATCAGGGACAAACTTCGTCACCAATTTTGTTGTCTAGTATCGTCGTGTTTTTACTATTTTCACTTCTACTATGTAATGATTTTATGCTTAATCAATTGTCTTAAAGTGTTCTTCTCAATTAGTTTTCCTTGATTTCTGTGTTTTCAACTAACATTCAATTAATTAATGGCTAATCAATTCTACATCATTTTTTAGTCTATGATAATTTCAGATCACTTCAAGGTTGCTAGTCTATGGCTACTTTGGACATGAACACACCTCCCTCCAATAGTTAAAAAAAATCCCAATACTACATTGTCATTTCTACTCCTAGGATGGACACTTCACCATCACTTCACCTTCACTCTTCACATGGAATCAATCTGTCTTTCCCCGCCCCTTCTGTTGTTCCAAGTGTAAGCCCCATTCCTGGGCTGAATATCGACCAATCTTACTAACATTATGTACTCTACAAAAGCTTCAGAATCCTTGTTTAGCTTTCTGATTCCTCCCTTTTTTTCCGAAAGCGAGGTTATCATATTAAATTCGCCTCCTATGATAACCGTTGCTCTGGGATACCTCTGATTTAGCTTCATTAGCAAATTTATTAAGTTGAGTTTTTCTTCTAATTTTTGAGGCCCGTAGACATTGATGCATAAATAGATGTCCGAGTTTCCTATTACTTGACATTCTAAGGCTAAAAACTGTTTGGATGCTTCTGAGGAAAGGATTTTGAGGACATGAGGATTCCACCATGTTACTACACCTCCCTCCCATCCCTGACTACGTATACTCATATGTTCCAATCTTCTACCTAGCCTCCTGTTTACAATTTGAATAGTGTTATTTGCACATTTAGTTTCTTGCACAAAAATTAAATCTGACTTTTCCTTTTCGACTTTCCTTTTTAACAATCTTTGTTTTGTTTGGCCATTGAGCCCTCTAACATTCCATGAGAAGACTTTCATTTTAAAACGCTGAGATTTAAGGACCAAAAGAGAAGGCATCAAGAGCTTTCATCTTACGCGAGTTTATGAGCATATATCCCATTTCCTGAAGTACTTGACTGTTTGTTCTGTGCCCTCTTTTCTTCTTCTGAGTTGAGCTAGAAGTTGTTTGAAGTACACTCTTCGTTCTAGCTCCTTTTCCTTTTACTACTCCCAGCTTTCTGTGATGCATTTCCATTTCGGCCTTTTGCTTGGCTATGATAACTGCATTGATTTTCCAGATTTCCTCCTCCAAGATGTTTTCCACCCCTTTTTTCCTCCAATCTTCCACCATGTCCGGTATATTGACTCCTTCCAGCCCTGCAATCTCCTGGAGTTCCATATCCTCACTGCCTATATCACTTGTGACCACTTCTGAGTCTTCATCTGCTTCTTCTGCGCCCTCCTGATTGATTTTTTTGCTGTATCGATTTTCCTCTTCCGCTCCTTTGGTTGCTGCTTCAGTTGCTACTTTATTTGCTTCACAGTTCTTGTTCTCCTTATTCTGGTTCTCTATATCCTTTTCACTTTCCATTACTTCAAAAGTGTTGCTTGTGTTAGCTTGTGCTTCACTTGCTTTGTTTGGTATCCCTTTTTCTTGTTTAAAGGGAATTCCCTTATTAAGTGTCCATGTTCATGGCACTTTCTACAACGAAACAAAATTTTCTCATAGTCGATAGCTTGAAAGTAGTTCTCATCTCTGTATTCTAACCATAGACCTTCATGCAAAGCTCCTGAAACGTCCATCTCCACACAGATCATAGCGCATGAAGTGTATATTATCTATAATGTAGCTTCTGAAGCTTTGATAAACGTCCCTAACTTGTCACCTATGTGTTTGAGTGCGGCCAAACCCCAATAGTCTATTGGAAGCGCAAAGAGGCGGATCCACACTGGGACCTTCTTGAAAGTTTCCTTCTCTGGTACAAAATTAGGTTTCCATGGTTTCATGTAGAGGCCCGCTGAAGCGAAGAATTAGGGGCCTCCATCAAAGACTCTGTACAAATCTTCCAGATTGGAGAACAGAGTTGTGAAGAAACCTTTTGCTCCCAGATGCAGACTGACATCTCCTTTGGGTTTCCAATGTTGTTTTACCCATTGACATAATGCTTGTTCTATTGGCCACAGTCCCATAAATCTACAGATCACTGCATGCTCAGTCATGTGGTCTCTGTAGGCTTGTATTTCAGGATCCGTTAGTTCCACTGTAAATACTTCTGCTACTCTGGGTTTGCATGGAACCTAAGTAGGTTTATCAATGATATTCTCTTGTGTATTTTCCTCTACCTCATTTTCTTCCTGCATAGCTGTGTACTCTGGGTGTTCCTGCTCCTCTTCTTTGTTATTCTTCTGTGTGGTGTTTGCTTGTTTGTATGTGGGGGTCCCTATGGAAACCTCGTTTACCATTTGACCAGTCAGGATCTGTCCCGACGTGAACAGTTCTGCAATCGTGACCCTGCTTCTGTCCAGCTTCAAACCCTAGATCTGAAAACCCGTGACCTGTTCCTACCTGCTCTCATCTTCGTTCCCCTTTTCATGATGCATATTGTTTTAAAAGAACTTAATACGATTTTTTTTTCAATATTTGGAACAAGGCTTGTTCAAAGAGATCAGGTAAAGAATATGAAACATTGTGGTGTTATATGCAGTCTTATCTCAACACTGGTGGTTTAAAAAATATATGTTTTTTGTAATGATAGAGGAGAAAATGTGTGGTAGAGTGGCCCTAAATTACATTGTTGTTCATATAATGTACTTTTGTTAAATTTTTGGTAAGAGGTTTCAATTTTCTAATACACAAATGGATTTTGAATGGGACATAAGGAAGCATCATGAACAAATAAAAAATTAACAGTTATTATTATTTATTACTAAGGCATGCATGAGACTAAGAACAATATTGTCATCATACAAGGCATTTGGATATGTTAAGTAGTGATAAATAGAGGAAGCATGGAGAAACAAGAAAATATATGATGGCCCTTATAAATTGTGGACACCCCTAGTTTTTCAATATTTAACAAGGGTAGGGAGTGCGATTGGGATTTGAGCTGATATGACACCTAAAAATTGATAGCTGAGATGAACTGAGGCCTCGCCCTCTCATTCCAAAACCACCAAAGGGGCGAGGGGGTTCAACCTTCCACTTTTCTCTAAACTATTGGTTTTTCTCCAAGATTTAATGTACCACACACTTATCTAATTTAGGTATTGTGAAAGTTAGTGTGTACTTTTGAGCTTGTTGGTGGAGAGTTTTACAAGATACTAAGGATCTGTAGGATTCCTTTTATTTTCTCATTGAAGTAGAAGTGTATTATACACCTACAAATATGAGTGGGATCATAAATTGAATAGTGATCATTTTACTGACAATATAATGAACTAAATACAACTCACTTTTCTTTGAGCAATTCCTAGCTTTGAATTTTATTCGAATTTTGGAGATATTGTTATCACAGTGACTAATGTTGTGCTTGAAATTATTATTTTAATATAAAAAACATGTAATAAGCATATATTGGGTTAAGAATTGATATTAAACTTAATTAATATGATGTTTCCTAGAACATGGACATATGGGGGGCTATCATCATTTGAAGATGAACATGTTTCTATTCACATCGACAAGGTGTGTTATTTTTCATAGGGTTTACCAATGAATGGGAAGATGGAACATTTTCCAATTTTTAGACATGCCTTCCACTTGTTTTTCATTGATAGGTTGCTATAAAACAAGACCAGATTCCCAATTTGTTGAAAATGCCTTCTCGAGGAAGGTAAAGTCTTTCATCTAGATTTGGCAGCACCACTTGCATGTGCCCATCTAGTTCATGAATTAGTTGAAGTGTAACCTCAGAAAACACATTACCAACAAGGAAATTACATCGAAGATATGCGTACACAATAAAGTTTTTAATATCCCTGAGGTGATTGTTGACACCTAATCTTCATGATTGGGAATTTTATGTAAATAAAATTAATTGGGAAGGTGAACAGACATCGAGAGATGAACTGAACAATCACTCCCTATTGTATATAATAATGGGTTACCTATGGAATAATTCATGAATCAGTTTTCTGCCAAACTAGAGTTACTCCTGGCCTGACATGGTATCGGAGCCAAATCCTTTTTAGTTCTTGTTCTTTGTAACTCCTTCCTGCATATTCTGCTCATATTCTTCTTATGTTCTGCAGGCTGACATGTCTATCATATCCCTGCAAAATCTCAGTCAGTGTTTAATATATTCATTTTGTGTGAGTTCCATTTGTTGCTATGTGCTATACACATGGACTCACTATGAGTTTCAACCCTAGCCTGTGCCTGACAATGAAACGTTCCTCTGCCTGTTCTTCTGAATACATTGATTGCTCTATGGCGGTCCTAACATAAACGTTTCATACTCACCTCGTTTCCGTTTCAAGTCCAGTGAATATGCGGTTTTCTTGTGAGCACCAGTAGGGAGACCGACCAGGACGAAGTCGTACTCAACTTGTTTCTCATTCCAACAGCAGAGCACCATGCCTGTGGCCGTGGAACGTTGTTTAAACAATGTTTTTACATAAACACTGTTATATATCTGCGTTTATGAATTGTGGTCTCAACATTTGTATTGAATCAGAGCTATTATTGATATTAACACTATCCAAGTTCTGTCAACGTTGTATTATTGATATTAACGTTGTCCAAGTTCTATCAATGCTATATTATTGGTATTAACACTGTCCAACAGTGGTATCAAAGGTATTAACGCTTGGTGCCTCCGTACCTCTTCATACCTATTCTATGGTGCCTCCATGCAGGAAACGTTGTCCATACCTATTCTATGGTGTCTCCACGCAGGAAAAAATGTCCCAGTTCAATTGTGTCTAACGCTGGTTGAACGCGCTGTTTGGTATATGGTAACTTCTCATAGCGTTTGGTATGCGTTTGGTATGCGCTTGTATATGCTATACGTTTTCCTGAAAAACTGTTTCTGCTTTTCCATTCAAATGCATTGAATATGGTATACATTTGCGGATTTGGAATTAAGAGTGACTCATTCTATTGGCTTTGGATGGCATGTTCACAACTTAACACTGTCCCATATTCCAGTTTGAGTGGTTGCGCAGTTTGAAAACTGCTTTTGTTTTTGGTAGTGGTTTTGTAGTTATAAGAAGCCCGAGCGTTGTAGAGTGCCTCTGTCGGATAGGGTTGGAATGGTGGTATTAAATATATACCAATCGATATGATTTAAAGATTACTGCCTCCGATTTGGGGTTGGTTTAGTGTGTCTTTAAAATGCATGGAAATGTGCAACGCAATTTTTAGATTGGGAAGCACATTTTTAGTGTGTATTGTTTAAACACTGTCTCATATTTTTAAACACTATCCAGCACTTTAAATCTGCTATATTTTTACTGGATTCAAGGTCTAAGAGAATCAAAGGGATTTATGGTGTTTTTTTTCTTTTCAGTGAGCTTTGAAATTGTGATGTTGTTGCTGCTCCAACTTTGTAGAGCTCGAGGTTGATGTCGTTGCTGCTCCAACTTTGTAGATCTCGTGGAGAATGATTGATTGGTGACTGTGATATAAATCAAACAACCAAAATTGTTTACCATAAAATTTTTTAGCAGAAGTATTTTTTCTGTCAGCAGAAGCTTTTTTTTGACAGAATGCATTCAATCATCTCTATGGTAGGAATAGTTCTCAGTGGCAAGGAGAACTATGCTGATTTGTCCCAGATGATATAGCACACCCTCATCTTCAATGAGTTTTGGAAAGGAGTGTGTGTCGGGGAAGGAGACAATGACCCAGAAAAGCCTACCTCAGACAAAGAGCTTGCCATTTGGGAAAACAAGAACAACAAAGCTTATGCATTAATCGTAGCATCTATAAATAAAGAGGTGAGTTGCCATATTTCATCATATTCAACTGCCTTTGAAGCTTTACAAAAGTTGAAAGAACTCTATGACTCACATTCTGCACTTGAAGTTGTCCAACTCATGATTAAACTCTTCACTCTTGAACTGCAAAATAATGATCCTCTTGCTCTTGCATCTCAAATAAATTCTATAATGCATGATATCAAATCCACTAAGGTTGAGATGGATATCCGTATTATTTATTTTCTCAAGGCACTTTATCCTACATACTCCAATTATCTTGAGTCATTGCAAGAAAATGGAAAACTCAAAGATGTAACCTTTGACTCTGTTGTGAAAAAGTTTGCTGAAAGAGAAAAATATTTTGCAAAGAAGACAACCCCTGCGTCTTCAAAGAGACTGTATGCCTTGCTCATAAAGCAAAACATCCTGTTCAAGATTCTACAAGAGGAAGAGGTGGACGAAGAGGAAGAGGAAGATATTTCAGAGGCAGGGGGGCAGACATTCTCAAGGAGAAAAGGCAGATTTGCACTGTATTCAGTGCAAAAGAAATGGATCGCATGATGCATCCACCTGCAAGCTACCATGGGAAAAAATTGAGCAGAGAAGAAACCAACAGAAAGGTAAAACTGATGATATAGACAAAGGTAAAGCACCTGAATTCGCTCACTATGTTGAGGCACAATGTAACGTTGGAGTAAATGAAGATTTGTTTAATACTTCACTTGCTTCCTGGAAAAATGATTGGTTTCTTGATTCAGGAGCAACCTGTCACATGACTCATAGAAAATATTTTTTTGAAGATTTCACTGACAATGTTGATGGAATAGTATACTTTGCAGATCAGTCAAAAATCAAGCCATCAGGGCTTTCCACAATCAGGCTTAAATTGCCTGGTGTTCTAGACTTTCTTCTCGGTCATGTTCTATATCTCCCATAGATCAAGAGAAACTTGTCGTCCTTGGTCCACATCCGCCAGCAAGGTCACTCCATTCATATGTTTGATGGCAAGCTTGAGGTAAGAAAAGCATCTGACCACTCACTTGTCATGAGGGGAATAGAAGAAGAAAGGCTTTTCAAACTGCAAGGAACATCTGCTCATGCACAACATTTCTCATATATTTCTCATCATGAAGAAGGTACACTTCCATCAAGTTTATTATGGCATGCTAGATTTGGACATTTAAACTATGACAGTCTCCGCTTATTGAAGAAAAATGGTGTTGCTGGTTTGCCTACAATTCCTAGAAAACTTAAGCAATGTGATGCTTGCATTCTAGGAAAGCATAGCAAACAGTCTTTTCATGATTCACATTCAAGAGCACATAGGAAACTTGAACTCATTCATTCAGATTTATGTGGTCCAATGCCTGTTTCTTCTGCAAATGGAAATAAATATATCATGACATTTATTGATGACTACACCCGAATGTGTTGGGTTTATTTATTGAAGAACAAATCTGATGCTTTCCTAACATTCAAGAATTTTCATAAATGGATTGAAAATGATGCACAATCTCATATTGGGTCTATTCGCACTGATAATGGAAAAGAATATACATCCAATGAATTTGAACAATATCTTCGCCAACATGGGATTAAACATCAAACAACTGT